>VMDO01018980.1:0-40834 GCA_007922755.1 Pedetes capensis
AAAGGAAGGAAGGAAAGAAAGAAAGAAGAGGAGGAAGGGGAAGGTGGAGGAGGAAGGAAAAAATGAACACATACAGAAATACAGACACAAAGAAGGTAGAAATGACAGTGAAGGGAAGAAGAGAAACAATGAGACACACATAAGAAAGACAACTAGAGATAGAGACAGGGATTGAAAGAGAATCCAAGAGACAAAGCGATAGGAATAAACTTTAGGAGGGAAATGGACAGAGGCAGAGTGCACAACCCAGAGAGTGAGAGCAAGATATAGCAGAAACCCACTAAGGCCAACTGGGTAAGACTGACAAAGGCCAGAAGAGGCAGACAGACCACAGGAGTGAGAGTGGGAACTTGTGGGGAGGCTGTGTTTGGGGGCATGTGTTGAGCCTTTAACATAGTATAAGGGCTTCAAAACCTCCAGTTACTAGTACTAATACCAGACTAACCGTAGTCAGCTTCAGCAGCATCTCTCCATCAGCCTGCAGGGCCCAATGTGGCTGCTGTTTCTACCTACCAAATCCTGTGTGAATTTCTTTTGTGGCCAACCCCAACCTGGAACCATCCAGAGAAAGAAACTCTGGGGTGAAGTGCTACTGAGCTAAGTGCAGCTGGATTCTGGCTCTCCCACCCTTTCTCCTTACCTACAGAGGGAAGAGAGCTTTGTCCCCTGATGGCATCTAGGAGAGTGACTTTGTCAGTAACTGTTATTCAGGAGAGATGGAGAGGAGCTGAGTGGTGGGGGAGGGGCCAAGGGAACAGAAGCTGAGGGTGGCTTAGTGACTTTGGTCCCTAGCTCAAAAGAGGCCACAGTGGATTGGAGTTTCATAATCTAGAAAACTGCCTCAATTCTCTGTGTCATCTGTGTACTCAGTCCCATGATTCCTGATATTCTGGGGACTTCCTGAACATACCCTCCTCCGGGCCACCACCCCCACTTCAGGATGATACAGTTTCTGTGAAAATCAGGTCCAAATTCATTTTGTTTAGAGAATGAGAGGAGAGTTTCACGGCACCCCTTAAGAGCTCCCCTGGGGTATCACTGCCATACCCAAGCCAAGGCCAGAATGGTGGGAAGGAAGGCAGAGAGGCAGGGAAGAGGAGGTTGTGGGCAACGAGGCAGCTGACTTTGAATTAGCCCTGTTTTCTTTCCTTTAGACCTCACTGAGAGTGTGCTGTAACCATGCTGTCCTTGGGGCCAAGAAAAAGAAAGAGAACAAATATAACCCTTGAGCAAACCAGCCGAGAGCTTCGGTACAAATGACTGATGTTTCAAAACAAATCATGCAGAGTTTGGAACAAATGCAGTCCTTCTTGGTAGAGCTTGGTTGGGGGAGTGTTGCTGTCCGGGGGAGGGATGCTCAGCCCTGAAGAGGCAGGATCTGCTCTCTTGGGACCTGAAGGGAGGGCACAAGTCGGGGACAGGGGGAGGCAAATGTGAAACTGGGCAAGAACAGACTGCTTGATTTCTCAGTCCTGGCTTCTTCACTCACCAGCTGTGGCACCTGTAGCAGGTTACTAAACCTCTGGGTCTGATTGTCCAACTGTAAAATGGGGTTGATTAGTACAGCATCGGCCTCATATGGTTATTGTGCAGATACAGTTGCCCCCCAATCCATGGTTCCACATTCCATGGTTTCTGTTACCCACAGTCTGAAAATACTAAATGGAAAGTTCCAGAAATAAATAATTCATAAGCTTTAAATAATTTTATTACACTATATTGTTGTAACTGTTCTATTTTATTGTTAGTTGTATTATTAGTAATTGTTGTTAATTTTACTGTGCCCAAATTATAAATTAAATTTTCACACAGATATGTATGTATTAGGGCTGGAGTTTAGGTCAGTTGGTGGAAAGCTGCTCTGCAGTCTCTGAGGCCCTGGGTTAGATCCCCAGTACTGCACAAATGGAAAAAAGACATGACAATCCACTCCTGAGGCAATCCCGAAAACAATCAGCCATTGAAAACCCTGTGAGGGTCACAATGAGTAGGACACGACTTGGCGGCACCTAACAACAACAACATGTATGTATAGGAAAAATTCAGTGTAATTAGGGCTCAGAACTATCCACGGTATCAGGCATTTGCAGACCTCTTAGAGTATATCCCCCATAGATAAAAGAGGGCTATGGCACACAAAACTCTCTGCCACATTTTGCTGTTATTAGTGTCATTCTCACTGTTGATAATTGGTATGGTTTAAATCTACAATGTCTCCCAAAGGTTATATGTTTGAATGTTTAGTCTCCAGCCAGTGGTGCTGTTTGTGGAGGTTATGGAACTATGGGAGGCAGGATTTAGCTTGGTAGAAGTGAGTCACTGGGGGACAGATCTTTGGAAGTTTTTACCCTGGACATATGGTTTCACTCACTCTCTCTACTCTCTGCTTCTGATCTGCCATGCTTGTGAGGTCATCAGCCATAGCCCCTGCCACCTGCTGCTGCCATGCCTGCCCCACCACCATTGTGGACTAATCTTCTAATCATGAACCTCCTAATAAATCTCTCCCACTGTAAGTTTTTCTTCAGTTTGTTTCTCTATCACAGCAATGTACCATCTAACTAATATAACAATAATAATGTTGTTGTTGTTGTTGTTGTTGTTGTTGTTGTGTGGTAGGCACTAAGCTGCTTCATTTCATTTCTAGTATACCCCAAGAAGAGAAGTGCTATTATAAATCTAATTCACAACTGAAGTGACTAAGACTCAGAGAGGCTAATGACAGGTTGAAGACCACAGGGGTAGCAAGCAGCAAAAATAAGATCCTATCCAAGTCTATTTGATCCCAACTCCTCCCACTACATCAAAAAAATTGAGAGCTGCCTTAAGCAATGTGTCAATGACTCCACAGAGTCCTGATGGAAAGGGCACAGCCAGCCTGGTGTTTAGGAGTGTCTTCATGGAAAAAAATGGCATTTTCTGCTGGGTTCTGAAAATGGCTCAGATTTGAAGACCCGAGTATTAGTTCATACTGGGTACATCTCAGGTTGTGGGCACAGCATAGGATGCACTTGGGGTACAAGGACTTGTTCCATTTGGTTGAAGAGTGTAAGCATCAGGCCTGGAGTGTGTTGAAGCCAGATTGTACAAGGTCTTGAATTCATCCATTTACAATATTTATTCATTCATTCAGCTGTTCCTTTTTTAAATTTTTCTTTCTTTTCTTTTCTGTGTATTTTTTTCTTTTGAGACACGGTATCACTATGTAGCCGAAGCTGACCTCAAACTCACTACATAGCCCAGACTATCTGAAAACACGAGATCTTCTTGCGTCAGCCTCCCGAGTGCTAGGATTACATACATGTGTCACCACATCTGACTCTGGTTGTTTCTTATTAAGTAACTGCTAGGTGCTAAGCCCTGTCCTGGGTGCCATGGACACAAAAGTGACAGAAAAGACAGAAACACCCGCCCTTGGGCAGCTGACACATTGGTGGAGAAGCAGAATTCCTCACTCCAGTGCCTGGACACCTTGTGCTGGCCATCAGGCATTGAAGGCCCAGAGGGAAGACATGGAAGTCCCAGGAGGGCTGTGGGCACGTTAGGGACAGACCGGGGTACGTAATTTGTAGGGCCGATGCAAAAATAAAATGCAGGGCTCCTGTTCAAAAATTATTAAGAATTTCAAGACAACAACACCTAAGCATTAAGCCAAGTGTGGGGCCTTTCTGAGCACACAGCCCTGTGGGGATCACCAGACTACAGGTCCCTTAAGCCAGCCCTGCAGCCAATTTTACCTGGTGTCCACCACCCCAGACAGTGCCTGAAGAAAAATGAGTCTAGCCTCATCCCATCTCCTGGACACATCAAACATCCTCCCTTCCTTCCAGTCTATAGAGCTCTGTCCCTGCTTAGGGACATGTTTCCTTCCAGGTCCCCCAAGAATCTTTTCTTTTCTTTTCTTTTCTTTTCTTTTCTTCTTTCTTTCTTTCTTTCTTTCTTTCTTTCTTTCTTTCTTTCTTTCTCTCTCTCTCTCTTTCTTTTCTTTCTTCTTTCTCTCTTTGTACCAGATACTTATTGGGAAGTATATTACAAAGGTTATAGACCTAGGAATATAACAGAATTTGGTTTAAAACAAAGCCTCAAACAAGCTAGGTATGATGGTATACATCTGTAATCCCGGCGCTTGGGGGGCCAAGGCAGGAGGATTTCGAGTTTGAGGCTAGACTGGACTACACACCCAGACTGTCAAAACAAACAAAAACAAGCAAGCAAAAAACCCTCATCCTTATCTCTCACTACCTAGGGGGGTCCCTTAACCATTTTTTCCCCCATACTGGGAGTTAGAATCCAGGGCCTTGTGCCTACTTATGTAAGTGCTCTACCACTAGCTTCACCCCTAGCCCCTTTTTAATTTTTTGTCTTCAGACAAAGTCTTGCTAAGTTACACAGGCTGCCTCTGGCCTCCAATTTGTGATCTTCCTGCTTCAGCCTCCTGAGTCACTGGGATTGCAGGCGTGTGCCACAGCACCCAGCTCCCTTAACCAGTACTAAGTTTTTTTCCTAAGTTCCAAAATAAGAACATTACCTACCTTGGAGTGTTGTCAAAATGAGCAAATTAGAAAATAAGTGCCACATGGTATAAACTATATAGTAGGCAGTTAATACATATTTGGTAGAAAGAGCTGTGGACTAAGAATCAGAAGCCATTTTCTGACTCTGCCATTTCCTAGCTGTGGCACTGGACATGTGGTTTTAAATGTGCATTGCAATTTGGCCATTTATAAAATGGAAATAGTCACATATATTCCATGGGGTGGTTGTGTCAAGAAGAGTGGTTGGCGCTCCCTAGATGTAAGTTTTTTCTCCGTTTTTTATTGCACATCTGTTCGGTTCCCCTCTTCACCCACAGTGGGAGCACAGTGATCCTGGTCATTGCCTCTGGCTGGCTCCTGACTTTGTTACCAGGTTACCTTGGGTGCATCAAGCACTATCACTGCTCTAGGAACAGAGCCCCTGAGCTCCTGAGCCCCTGACTCCCAGCTTCCCAGCCCTTTCCTGCTTCTGGGCCTCTCACTGATAAGCCTCACAGTGTCTGCAGCCCTTGAAGCTTTCTCTGCAGCTCTGAGGCAGATCTTTCCCTCATTCATTTTCTACAGGAACTGCCCCATGCATAGCGGAGCCACTTCCTCCCAGTGCTCAGCCTTCTAGGCTCGTCTCCAGCTGGGGAAATCTCAGGTAGCATAAACTCCAAGTTCTCCTCCAACTCCCCTCTTGCTACATCCTACAGTGCACATGAGCAAGTAAGCAGGTAGCTCTGGTTGTTGTGGCATAGTTAGCAGCAGCGCGCAAAGGAAGTCTGCCTGACAAGTGCCAGGCCTGGAAGCCCCATGAGCCAAGAGTGCCTCGCCACAGTCCTGGCTCTCGCAAGTAATGATGTTAGGGCAGAGGGTTCGCTGTGGCTGGCAGGCAGGATGAAACAGGCAGGAAGCAGGCAGTGGGGAACAGGTGGGCAAGGCTAGAGTGTCAGCTAAGGTGGAAAGGAAGCCTCCCTGGGCTGAGCCCAGTGTCCAGTGACATTAGAGAACAGGAAGCACCGAGTGTTGGGGCAGAGGCAGTTGGCTCCCAGTGCTGGTCATGAGGGCTCACAAGGGTGTGTTCTAAATCACTCATTCATTCAATATTTATTGAACACCTACTACATGCCAGGGATTGTTCTAGGTGCTGGGGATACAATTGATAGCAGAAGACCTTGCCTTATATTCTAGTGGCAGATAAAAGCCACACATGAATAAATATATGTCAATTGATGAGAAGTGTCATGGAGAAAGGAAAGCCAGGCTAGGGGAGTAGGGAGTGCTGGGTGGGCTGGAGCAGTAGAGCTTCTATAATGTGGGCAGAAAGAAGGCCTTTCCCACAGAGTGGCCTTGGAGCCGAGACTGAAAGAAGTGAGTGTTCTCAGGAGAGATTGTGCCCAGGAGAGGGAAGAGCTTGTGCAAGGGCACAGAGGTGCGACTATGCTCTGTGCAGCTGAGCAGCAGCCAGGCAGCATAGAAGAAGCAATGAGAAGAGGAGCTAGCAGTAGGGGAGGTAGAGAGGTGGCGTGGCAATCAGACAGTGAAGGATGCTGTGAGCTATTTGGCTCTTGATCTGAGGGCAATGGAGCCTTTGCAGGATTTTGAGCAAATGGGCAGTGGGCTCCAACTCCTGTCTCAACAGAAATCCACTGGCTTCCTTGAGATGAACAGATAGCACAAAGGGCAGGAATGGACACAATGGAGCAGGGTGGAAGCGCTTGGCATCATCCCCAGGAGAGGTGAGGGTGGCTTGGACCAAAGTGAAAGTGGAAAGGTAATAAAAAGTTCTCTGAACTCTGAACGTTTTTAGAAGGCATGGCCAACAAGATCTACAGTTGAGGCACAAGGGTCATCCAGGAGGTAATTTGGCTTGGATAAGGGAGGGATCGAAGCCCCAGACTTCCATGGAAAGATCCTTTGAGTCTGAGACTCCACACCATACTTTCCTTCCCTGAGACACTGCCCTGGGCCTCACAGTGTTACTAAGCATCTGATGAAGCCACCTCTTACCTGGGGTTAGCATCTCAAGTCAGCCTGCAATACTCACAATGATCCTTGAGAATCCCTTCAATTGTCCATGAAGTTGAACCCAATCACAGCTTCATGAGTGGAGCCCCTATGAAGCTGTTAGGAGCCATGTGGTATGAAATAATCATGCTGTTAAACATGTCCCGTATATTCCGGGTGGTGAGATGCTGAGGTTGTGAGACCCCGCAGCCTGTGGGACTGACGATAAGAAAACAGCGGGACTAGCCACACATGTAAATGCCCACATGACATTACCACACAGAGCCGGGTGTCTGAGAGGTACAAACTCGAGTCAATCAAGAGCCCTGAAAAGTGCTAGTTCCTTGGACTGCATGTCCCTGAGGGGATCCACCTAGGTCACCCAGCTGGATATGACAGGTAGCCAGAGTATGTTAAGCTACCACCCCATCTACTCTTTGAATCTCCACAAAGTGACCAGTCAGCCCGTGTTCTGCTGCCTCTAGTAACAGGGCACTCACTACCTCCCCTCTCAATTTCGGGCTTGGATCATTGCTGAGTGCATTAGTTTTTAGGTTGAGCTGAAGAACTCTGTGGCCCTGCAGTTTTCACCCAGGAGCTTCTGGCCCTGGGGCCTCACAGACACCAGGTACTCCCTCTGTTCAAGATTGAGGTGGTGGCAGAGCTCTCCTGCCTTCTCCAGTCTGCACTGTGAGGCCCCAGCCCCTTTCCCAGCCCCTCTGTGGTTCTGCTGTGCTACATTGTGGGCAGCCCTGTCCCACACACAGCGCCCAGGGACAGCCATGAGGAGCTGGTCTTCCCACACTGGGAAGCCCTGACCAGTGACCTTCCCTACCTACTGCTCCTTATTGGGAGGGCCTTCCCCGCCTGGCCACATGCTGCCTGCCCTGCCTGTCCAAGGAAGAGCTGCCCTTAGAGCCCATGAATTTGAGGGGTGAGAGCTCTTTCCCAGCACCAACCCCAGCCTGCTTCTCCCGGAGCTCTGAGTCCAAGCCAGCTGAGGATGGCGGCTTTCCTGAAGCTGCCCCTCCGGCTTCTCCCTTCCCTCTGACGTATCCATCTTTGTACTTCTCGCTCACTCCACTCCCTGCCCCAGCTCTCATCCCCACATCGCTCTTTCCCTCCCCCACTGGGGAGAGTGGGGGCCCAAAGCTCTCAGTTCTGGGGCTCCTCCTTCTCCCCATGAGGTCATAACAGGCTTGATTGCATCCAGACGGTCTTCCACTGTGCCTCCTGGCCCACAGCCCCGGGGGGGAGCCCCAGCACCCTTTTGGCTTAGCTTCTGCATGGTCCAGGCCCCAATTTCCTGCCCTGCCAATCAGGAGGCTGTGGCACCCCCTCCCAACCTGAAGAGTGTGTCTCATTTCTCCATTTCCTGCCACCCCAGGGCCATGATGGATTCTTTCCCCTCAGCCACCATCCCCTCAGCAGTAGATCTCCTTTGTGCTAAAGCCCCTGACAGGGCAGGAGGATGGGGTTAAGGCAGGAGTGGGAGTAGGCATGGGAGGCAGCCATGGGCTGGGGTCTCCTTGGCACCATGCCGATCAGGGCCAGGGGAAGCTAGAGATGGCTAGCCTGAGGCCTGAAACAACACCAGTCTCCACATCAGGTCCCTGGAGGTGGGGGTCAGGTCTAGCGAGCCCTTCTGCCTCCTTGCCCTCCTGGGGCATCAGACACTCCTCCTACCCCCAAAACCAGGCAGCATGTGGTGAGCAGCTGGCCAGAGGTGTCTGTGTGAAGCTGTGCTCATGACTCACCAGAGTCAGGCCTGAAAATGGATGGGCCTCAGTGTGCAGCTGAGGGAGGGCCAGCCCTTGTGGTGAGGTTCTAGCCCTGAGGCTGGGCTGCCTTCTCTTCTGTAGAATGTCTCTGAGCAAAGCTAATAGGGCTGTGGGAACTGTTATGCCTGCAGCCAGGTGACCGTTCTTTTTTTTTTTTTTTTTTTTTTTTCCTTAAATTGGTCTTTTAATCTAAGTTCTTGTTCAATCCATTACAAAGAATTGAGCAACTTGGTTAATTCAAATATTTGTATGCCAATGGCATTGAACAATGAGTTTCATCAGGAAAAATCATAGATTAAATCACAAAGAGACCAATATATTATTCTTTTTTTTTCATTGTGGTAACATAACATGACCAAGTGACCATTCTTTGATGCTGGTTCAGGGAATCTTTGCTGCCTCCCATGACCAGTTTCTGACTCCCTCAACACTACGTGGAAAGCCAAGCAGCACCTGTAGGCCTCTGAGAGGTCACTTCTTTAGTTTGGACAAGGTGGCCAGAAAGCTGCCTGGCTTTCTCCTCACACCAGTTCTGTCCTAGCAGTAATATTGAGTGATGATAACAATAAAAAGAAGAAGCCGGGCCCAGTGGCGCACACCAGTAATCCCAGCAGCTGGGGAAGCTGAGGCAGGAGGATCGCAAGTTCTTGACCAGAGGGAGTCTGTGTAATTTAGTGAGACCCTGTCTCAAAAAGCTAAAAAAAATGGGCTGGGGGTACAGCTCAGTGGTACTGCACTTACAAAGCACACAAGTGTGAGGCCCTGGGTTGAACCCCCAGTACCACAAATAATAGTAGTAGTAGTAGTAGTAGTAGTAGTAGTAGTAGTAGTAGTAGTAGCAGTAGTAGATGTTCAGCCTTGTGAAAAGTACCAGTGAGGCAGGTATCAGTATTAAATCCATTTTACAGATGGTAAAACTGAGGCTCAAAGAGGAAAAAGTTACTTGCCACAAAGGTAGAAAGTATTGAAGGAGAGATTTCAACACAAGTCTGACTCTAGGGAGAGGCTCTGCTTCCAGCATTTCCAGCTTCTCTGCATTCGGCAGTCTCCATCCCCCTCTCCACTTACCCATCTTCTTTCCTCTTTCCCCTCCTCCCCTGCTTCCCACACCCAGCCTAGTCTCTGCTGTGTGTCACCCCGCATCCCCCACCCCTGCCCCCACCCAGGCTGCGCCAAGCCAGCCAGCGGCCAGCTCACCCCCTTGGCTGAAATGCAGAGCTCAGCTGCTTCAGACAAACGGTTTTTACCAGGCCAGATAAGGTTTCACCAATGGGGCAGTGAACAATTTATTTCTGAGTCTGAAGCTAGAGTGGGGAAGAGTGGGGGAGCCTTACATTGTAGCCTGCTGAAGCCAAAAAGAGTGGAGAAGCGTGTGTCTGGTGTGTGTGTGCATGCATGAGCACAGGCCTGTGCACATGCAGGCACACATATATGTGTAGGGCAATAAGAGGGGAGCAAGGACCAGACCACAGCACAGTGGAAAGCAATGGAAGCATGATGGCTCCTCTTTGCTCTCAAGTGGAGGAACATGGTTGTGGCCCTTTCCACCTTTCCATCTGTACTGGAAAATGCCCCTTGGAAAGTCACCAAGGACCTTCCATTCACCACATCTGCTGGACCCTTCCCTGTCCTCATCACAATGGATTTTTCAATACCACTTTACCCCGCTGATTGCCCCCTCTTTTTGGCCATACTCTCTTCTCTTAGATTTCTGGCCCCTGTCTTCTCCACGTGTTTCTCCGGCCTCTTTGAGCAATCCTGTTCAGCCTTCTTAACAGACTTTCTCCTGTTCTATTCATCCTGGAAAATATGCCCAGCCCCTACCCTAAGCCCTCACCTCTTCCCTGGCTAAGCTCTGGCTCCAGGCCAGCTCATCCACTGCCATGGCTTTGGGGCTCATCTGCCACGTATTGAGCTCTGCTCCAGGCTTACCCTCTGAACTCCAGGATGCACCACTGCTTGACCACTGTCTCCATGTTGATGGCCATAAGCACTGGAAATTCCACAGAGCCAACTAGGAACTCAGCGAGTCTCCAAACAGTCCCTTGGTTTGTGGTGTCTATGCTACTATGAGCTACCACCAGCCACTCTATTGTACAGGTTGGAATCTGCTTGGACACCACCCTCTCCATTATGCCCGCAACTAATCAGTCACCAAGCCTTACTTCCCACATCCTGAATGTGCTAGAAAGAGCCCAAGTCTCTCCAAATCCACAGCTCCCATTCTGGGCCAAGCTGCCACCATCTGTCACCTGGACCACATCAATAGCCTTCTCACCACATTCTTGTTTCCATTTTTGCTCCCCTGGAACCCAGCAGACGGGGGAGGGGGGTGTCTCATAAGCTACAGATCAGGTCGTCTCCTCTTGCCTGCCTAGAGTCCTTCAATAGCCCCCTAGTAGCCCCAAGATCATATCCAAACTTGCCACTTGGCCTGGCTCAAACCTACCTTTCCAGTTTCACTCCTTGACTTCTCTTCTCAACCCTATGCTACCTGAGCTCTCTCCTCTTCTCATGCTCTGCATTTAAGCAGAGTCATCTCTAGGCCACTTTGTTACACCCCACTCCAGACCCCAGCAATACTGAACTTCTTCCCGCAGTTTCAGGAGTAATCATCCAGCTCTTCTGGAACGAGGGTGGGGCCAGAATAAAGCGGGTACCAGAGGTAGTAAGTGACCTCTGGATATGGACAAGGGGTGGCCATGGTGGAGCTGAACTGAAAACACAGGGCTTCCAAAGTGTTATTGAATCCCTTCTGATTCTTGAGTCCTTCAGGTTCTGAGCAGACCACATGCTTCAGCCAGGGCCCAATGAACGCTGAAGACATCACTTCCTCCGGTTGGTAGAGAAGTTGCAAGACTTAGGGTTTCCTCCAGCTTCCTAGGGACCAAGATCTGCTCCAGCCTCCCAGCATCAGTGGCCACAGAGATAGCTGTTGAGACTGGAGAAACCCAAAGCCAGGGTTCCTTGGTAGAGCTGAGGAAGGCAGTGTGCCAAGCGGAGCAGGCCCTCAGGGGGATGGGGGGAGCTCTGAAAAAGGAGGCAAAGAGACAGAAATGGGGAGAGGGAGGAAACTGTGAGAAGAGGAAGCAGATAGGGGGACCCAGAGTAGAAATAAAGCAGATGGAGGACTGAGGAAGTGGGGGAGATACCAAGAAAGAGACAGGGACAGAGAAGGTCGGGATTAAGAAAAGGAAGGCACACAGAGATGGAACCAGAGGCAGTGGGAACAAGACAGAAATAGGGAATGGATACACAGAGATAAGCAGAAAGAAAGTCATGGGAAGACAAGGATGAAGAAAGGGAAAGAAAGATAAGAGACTGACAGGGAAAGACAGACACTGAGGGAGAAGACTGGGAAACAAGACAGCGTTTTGCAAAACCTGTGAGCAGTAATAGAAGGGCTCATGCAGGGAAATAAATATGTAAGTCAACAGAAACTGCTGGAAGGATTCCTAGCACAGAGAGCCCCCACCCACCATCTGGGCCTGAGCAGTCAGCCCTGACTATCCATCCTTAGACAGCTCTAGCTGCGAGGAACTTCTTCCTTAATGTCTGAATTGCAAGTGCAGGCCGGATGGCAAGGGAGCTCACAGCAAATGACCTAGGCCCCCAAGTGGTCCAAGAGCACCAAGAGTCTGGGGGAAAGTACACTGGGGAGAGAGAGGGTCATCCCCACTCGAACAGGAGTGTTGGGGAACACAAGCAGAGATGAGGTGCAGGCCAGAGGTCCAGAGCAGGGTGAGTTGGAGAAGAGACGGGGTCAAGCAGGGAGCGAGTCCTAGACAACCACTGACAACAGCCTTGCTAGTGGTGTGTGCAGCTAATTTGGGGATGTCTTTGTTTGTTTGTCTTATTGTTTTTGAGATGGGGTCTCATTATGTAGCTCAGGCTGGCCCCAAACTTGCAATCCTCCTGCCTCAGCCTCCCTGGTGCTGGGATTGCAGGCATCTTTCATCACATCTGGCTTTGAGGATGTCTTACAAGGGTCACCTACACCAACCCAATTGCTACCTGCTTGTTACCTTTGTCCAGTGGTCAGAGCAGCAGGGTGTAGAAAGCATTAGATTCGATGATAGATAACCACCACTTCCTAGCCATAGAGCCCTGGGCCTCCATTTCCTCATCTGTAGAATGCAGACAATACTCTTGACCTCAAATAGTTGTTGGAATGACTCCATGTGATAACGGAGTGAAAATACCAACAGGGGCCTGGTTTCGCTTTATTCCTGGGACCACACAGAACACATCTGTGGGCTTCTTCTGCCCTGTGACAGCTTTGCCAAGGGTAGAAGACAAGACTCAGGAATCTCAGTCTTCTCTTCTTCCATTCCTTCAACCAGCCTCAGAAGATGTCTTTTTCTTTTCTTCTCTTCTCTTCTCTTCTCTTCTCTTCTCTTCTCCTCTCTCTCTCTCTCTCTCTCTCTCTCTCTCTCTCTCTCTCTCTCTCTCTCTCTCTCTCTCTCTCTTTTGGTGCTGGGGTTTGGACAACCCAGGGCCTCCTGCATGCTAGGCAAGCGCTCTACCAGAGTCACAATCCAGTTCTGTGATGTGTTCTGAACTTGTCACCTAATGGAAGAAGATACTGGGGGAAGGAAGTTGGAGAGTGGGAGAAGCTGCGCAAGCAAAAGCACCAAATTTCAGGGGACTTCTGTAAAAATTCTAGCCCTGAAAGAGACCATTTGATCCAAACCACTTTCCTTTTGCTAAATTAAAACCTCCCAGAAAGCCACAAGAAAAACCTAGGACAGGCCCTCCCTGAGCAGGCAGTTTATGGGGCAGAGCGTGGGGGGCCTCAACCGTAATTGTTCCTTGACCCCCCCCAAGACAGAATCACAGGGCAGGGCACTCCCAAGAAAGTTCTAATAGAGCTAGAGCAACACCAACTTGGGGTCAGACTCCAATTCTAGCCTCATGGGATGCGGGGGCAGGAAGGCTCTATAGACAGGTGGCCAGACAGAGGATGGTAAGGAGGTGGGGGAGGAACTCAGCTGTGTGCAAAAGACGAACCTGGGAACTGCCACCACAGAGAGCCAGGAGCCGAGAAAAGTTGAGTCAGAAGTGGCAAAAGCCTTGGGCTTCTCACTGAGGATGGCCTTGGGGGAGTGGGAAAGGGCTACTTGGCAACATTAGTTTTGCAGTCCCACTGACACCCTCCATGCACCCTGAGTGTCCCTCTACCTGCCCAGGCCCACATTTCCGCAGGCACAGGCAGAGCTGCAGCTTTCCTGGGAGCTGGGGGCCTAGAGGGGAGCTGGAGCTGAGTGGCCGCCCTGGCCTGACGGCAGGAGGGAGAAAGGCAAGCTGGCGAGGCCCTCCCCCCAGCAGGCACTTCAATAATCTGATTTCCATAAAGAGAACTTTCCCGGCCATAAAGATTTTATTGAAACTCCCAGCAGCCTGATAAAAGCATAATTCCACTGACCACAATCTACCTAGGAATAGCTCCAGGATATTAGGCTGAAACTCAGCAAAGCTATCCTTTCTGGAAGGCTGCTCTGCTCCCCTTCCCCCTTTCCCCTCTCTTCCAAGAGGCAGGAGGGGCCTCTATTTGGCTCAACTACGGACCATCCACACTCTGTGGGGAAAATGTTAGTCCAACCCTGAAAATAAGCCCAGCTCTGCAGGCCTGGGACAGAGAAAAAGAAGGCCTGAGCCAGGCAGCCCAGCAGTGTGTGACATTCCTGCAGTACCTGGGCCTGCCATAGCCTGTTATAGACTGGCTGCTTCCCTCACTGGGACATCACCTGGAAGTCTCCAGAGAACCAGCTGGAGTCCACAACATCAGAGGAAACTTCCTATCGGCCCACAGACTTGGAGCTGAATCCTTGTTCCACACTTTACTGGCTCTGTGACCTTATGCAAGTCACTTCTCTGCATTTCAGCTTCCTTATTGATGACATGGAGAAAGGAATAGTTATTCCAAGTGTTAAGGGAAATGAGAGAATAGGAGACACCTTCTGTAAAGTGCTTAGTAGAATGCCTGGGACAAAGCGGGCACACAATGCATGTTACACATCACTCCCCTACCTCCCTTACCCAGCAACCCCTTCCCTCTCCTCATACATGGAAGGTCCTTCCTTAGAGGATAGGATAAGTCCTAAGAAAACAACCATGGCTGGATCTGGGCACAGTGTTCTACACCTGTAATCCCAGCAACTCTGGAGGCTGAGGCAGGAGCATCACAAGTTTGAGGCTAGAGGCAGACTGTGCAACTAGCTCAAGATAAAAAGTAAAAAAAAAAGGGCTAGGCATGCAGCTCAGTGGTAGAGCACTTGCCAAGTATGCATGAAGCCCTGGGTTCAATTCCCTAGTTGTTGTGGCTGTCAAGTACCACGTAATCGTGTCCAACTCATAGCAACCTTCATAGGGTTTTCAATGGCTGACTGTTTCAGGATTGCCTTGGGAGTGGATTTCCACGTCCTTCTCCCATTTCTGCAGTGCTGGGAATCGAACCCGGAACCTCAGAGAGTGCAGAGCAGCACTCCACCAACTGAGCTAAATCCCAGCCCCAACTCCCTAGTACTGAAGAAAAATGACCATGGAAGACTCCCTGATTCTAGGGATTAAATTATTGATTTCTGCCTAAACTAACTCCCTCTGTGACTCAGGCCAACTCCTTTTCCCTCTTTGACCCTCAGTCTCCCCACCTATCCAATCAGAGTGGGCAGTTAGATGAAGTGATTTAAGTAACTTCTTGGCTCTGATTTTACGTGACTCAAAAACCAAAATTCTGATTATTCAAAACTATTCATTCAGCAAATATGTATGAAGCACCTGAGCATTGCCCTAAGTGCTAGAAACAAAAGCATTTGGAAAAAGCATTTGGAAAAAGTTGTTTTATAGAGCTTAATGAATTCAATCAATTAATAAAATATGTAATATATTGGAAGATCTGAGGAGAAAAATAAGTAGGAGAGAGAGAGGGATATTAGGGAAAAGCGTGGGCTAAAAGTTTTAAGACAGCAGACAGGGAAAACCTCCCCAAGGAAGTAGCATTTGACTCCAGACCTGAAGTGGGTACAGGAGAACACCACACAGATATCCAGAGACCAATACACCAGGCAGAGTGAACAACTGTAGAGCTCTCAAAAGTCCTGAGGCCAGAGCATGATAGGCTGTCTAGGAGTTCAAAGTGCTGGAGAAGAGGGGGGAAGGGTCAGAGGAGTGGGAGACGAGCTGATATGAACAGGGAATCAGTTTGGGAAGGGTCTCGTAGGCCATTAGAGGGACTTCCTTTTTTTTTTTTTTTTTTCACTTCATCATGAAAGTGAGGCAAGAGGAAAGGAATCCAATCTGAAGCTCAAAGAAACACTTCATCAGAGTCACCCAGGGCAAGTTGGCCATTCTGTTGAAGATGGCAGCAGAAGTAGGGCTACTCTGGAAAGGTTCCCCAGAGGACAACTGGAAAACTAACTTGAAACATGGGTGTGGTCCTTGTATATAGATAGCATAAAGAGGCCAATCTAGTTCTTGTTCCATCTCTGCCACTGCTTTTCTGTAATAGTGGCAAGGTTCCCAGCCCTCTCGGGTCATCACTTTTCTAGTCTGGGCAATCAAAGCTTTGGACTAAATGATCTCTTACTAAAGTGCCAACCAAGAAATTGTAGGTTGAGAATGTCTAAAGCTGGACTGAGCCTCCATGGGGGTTGGTATTCCAAAACATAGCACAGAACCTTGCACAAAGAGATCCTCCAACAGCAGTTTTGGGTGGCTTGCCCGGAGTATTCAGTGGTGAGTGGGTTGGCAGGATTTCTCTAGAGCTCATACTTCCTAAGTCTCAGCTTCTATAATTCCTTCTGGAAGCTGTGTCTTTCACACTTACTATTCAACTTTTGGCCAGATAATCTGTATATTCCTTGAGAGACTACCCCTCTTTGAGTGCTCAGCCTTGGTGGTTCAGTTAATAGCTAATTTCATTCTTGGTTCAAGAGAAGAGCATGTGGTCCGATCAGTTTGTCCCATTTCTGTTGGCCACAGTGATTAGTTCAGAGAGATTTAGTTCTGGGACTTTTGACAGAATTTTTAGGAAGAATTTCATTCTCTGGACCTCACTGTGTAGCCCAGGCTGGCCTTGAACTCATGATCTTCCTGCCTTAGCCTCCCAAGTGCTGGTATTATAGGTGTACACCACCAGGCCTGGCTTCAAAGTATTTCTCTTACCCTGGAATTTAGAGCTTTGAGAATATAAGCTCAACCATAAGGAGAGACACTAATAATGGATATCAATACAAAAAAGGGCAGAACTGAATTGAGAGCAAGGATGAGCCTTAATGGTCATTTGAGGCACTAGATCCAGCTATGACTAAAGCTAGACCTTCCCATGAACTTACCAACTTCATGAGCTGATTTAACTTATATATTTTTAAACACTTGAAGCCTGTTTGAGTTTAATTTTAGTGTCTTGCAACAAAAAGAATACTGAATAATGTACACCCTCTTCACCTTCCATATGGTCCTGTCACTCAGGGTCACTTGCCAGTCTCAAATAAGCCCTGATCATTCATTTTACCATCTTTTGCACATGCTGTTACTTCTGTCTGGAATTTCTCCCCTGCTTTGTTCACAGATGTCTGTCTATCCTAGAAGAGTCATTCAGAGCAAGATGTCAGGAATAGTGGAATGAGGGCCTCTAAAAATCTCTCCTCCATAAAAGCAATTAGAACTGTGAGACAAATGGTCAAAATCAGTTTTAGCCTAACTCTGGAAATTAATCAAAAGCTTGTAAAAGTCCAAGGAATTTTATTCAGAAAAAAACTAACAATCCTTGGTACGAACAGTGAACTCTGTGGATTTGAGACTTGCCCTATTATTCCCCATCACTTTCTTCCCAGTTCCATGGTCACCTTGAAAACCAGCAACCTAGCGCAACCAGAGGGGGCAGACCAAGTTTGGAGCTCTACAAAAAGCCCAGATCCCAGAAAATTGTCACTATTTGACCTATGTAGGAACTCTCTGAAAAAGCATCACTGAAAGAACTTGCCTCTTATTTGGTCTGATTTAGAGTTCACTCAGTGAGAAAAATCCTATCCCCAGAGAATTTGTTGAAAACAATCACAAGCAATTGCTTAACATTATAGTAGCAATTGGAACAAATAGAGGATATCTTGTCAGAAAACTTAAAGATATGAGGAATGAGACACTCATAGGGAGGTTTTACATGCTCTGACAAACATGTAGAGTTCTGGATGTGAAGGACTATCTGCATGCCCCAAATACACCTGAGAAGGCCCTAAACTTTCACCTCTCACTAGCATTGAGCCTTGGTAGAATAAGGAATATTGAAGGACAGCCCCAACACACACACACACATACGCGCGCACACACACACACACACACACACACACACACACACACACACAAATAGAGCCTCTCATCAAAGGGTAGATAATTATTTTTTAAAAGCATTTAAAGAAATCTCTGTGCAATCATTAACTGATCACTAAACTATCCAGACTAGACAGACTAGGGGAAAAGAACCAGCAGCCCACTCTTGAAATAACTAGCCACTGAAAACCCTATGCATAGCAGAGAAGCACTGTCAAATATAGTGCCAGAAAATGAGCCCCCCAGGCTAGAAAACATTCAAGAAATGACTAGAGAAGAGTTGCCTCCTCAAAGTAGAATCGACCTTAAGGATAGGAGTAGAGTGAAACCTCTGGGACCTCCATTTGCTGATATAGCATGACAAAAAATGAGAAGAAACACAATGACTGCAACAATGGTCTCAAGCATGGAAAGATCATGTGTATGGCACAGTGTTGAATAGTGTTTCATCCTGTTATACATAGGGTTGCTATGAGTAGGACCCAAGTTAACAGCACCTAAAAACAACAAACTAACCAAGCAGATATCTCAGTCACCACATATGACAGGTAATATACTTTATAGAATTAGTTTGGAGAAATCACTAAACAAACAACAATTAAAATAAGAAGTAACAAGAAAAATCCTAGGAAGTGGGGAGAAACTGATTTCCAGAGTCACCACATTATATTATTTGAAATGTCCAGTTTTCAACAAATAATTATGAGCCATACAGAAAAACAAAGTATAACCCATAAGCAGGAAAAAATTAATCATTAGAAACTATTCCTAAAGAATCACAGAGTTTGGATTTACTTAACAAAGACTTTAACTCATCTATTATTAATAAATTCATTGAAAACCAATTAATATATCCATCACCTCAGCAAGTTAAAGAATGAAAATATAATTGTATCAATAGATACAGAAAAATAACTGGACAAAATTTAATATCAATTCATGTTTAAAAAAATTTAAAAACCTCTCTTGAAAAAGAACATCTACAAAAACAAAACAAAACAAAAAAAAAAAAAAACCTTACAGTTAACATCATGTTTAATGATGAAAAACTAGATGTTTTCTTGGTAAAATCAGGAATAAGAAAAGGATGTCTTCTCTCAACATTTCTACTCATCATCACACTGGCAGATCTAGTTAATCCAATGAGACAAACAGGGAAATAAAAATCTCCTAAACTGGGAAGGGGGGCTTAGATTTAGCTCACTTGGTAGAGAGCCTCTCTGCAGTCTTTGAGGTCCCAAGATCGATTCCCAGCACCACAAAAATGGGAGAAGGACATGGCATTCCATCCCAAGGCAACCCATGAAAGAATCAGCCATTGAAAACCCTATGAGTGTCCCTATGAATCAGACACAACTCAATGGCACCTAACAACAACAACAGACTGGGAAGGATGAAATAAAATGTGTTTATCCACAGATGACATGTTGTCTAATATAAAGTCCTAAACAGTCAACAGAAACCTCCTATAACTAATAAGCAATTATAGTAAGGTTGCAGGATACAAGGTAAATACATAACTATACTTTTTAAAACCTTGAGGAAACCATATCTAAAGAACTAAGGGGTATCCATATTGGAAAGGAAGAAGTAAAATTAACCTTATTCACAGGTGATATAGTCTTATATATAGAAAAATATAAAGATTCTACAAAAAAGCTATAAGGATTAATTGAACAAAGTTGCAGGATATAAACTCAACACACAAAATAAGTTGTGTGTGTTTTAGTTAGCTGTTATCACTGTAGCAGAAAAACCAACCAGAAGAAACATGGTAGAAGGGATTTATTGGCAGTTCACAGTCAGCAAATCTGTCAATAATGGCAGCAGGGCAGGCAAGGAAGTGGCAGGAGGCAGGGCCCATGGCAGACAACCTTACATCTTCATGAGTAGGAAGCAGAGAGAGGATAGAGCCATAGGTCTGGGATAAAAACTTCCAAGGCTCTACCCTCAATGACTTATTTCCATCAAGCTATACCCACCTCCCAAAGTTCCACAACTTCCCAGGACAGTGCCACCAGCTGGGTACCAAATGACATGACCTGCATGGGGTCATTTTAGATCCAAACCATACCAGTATGTCTATACACTAACAATGACCAATCTGAAAAGGAAAATAGGAGAACAATTCCACTTGCAACACCATCAAAAAGAGGAAGATACTTAGGAATAAACTTAACCAAGATGGCAGAAGGTTGTACACTGAAAACTACAAAATATTGCTGAAGAAAATTAAGAAGAAACATAAAATGGAAGGACATCCCGTGTTCATGGATTAGAAGGACTTAATATTGTTAAGATGACAATGTTACCCCCCAAAATTTATGAATTCAATGCAATCCCTATAAAAATATCAATAATGGGGTATTATGTTATGTTTTCTTTTTGCAGAAATATAAAACTTCCATTGTAAAATTCATATGGAATCTCAGGGAACCCTGAATAGTCAAAACAGTCTTGAAAAAAAATAAAGTTAGAGGAATCATACTTCTTAATATCCAAATTTGCTACAAATATACAAAAATCAAAACAAAGTGTACTAGCATAGGAACATACACATAGACCAATGGTATAGAATAGAGAGCTCAGAAATCAAGTCTCATATATTATGTCCAAATAATTTTTGACAAGGATGCCAACACCATTCAATGGGGAAAGAAGAGTCTTTTCAATAGTTGGTTCTAGGAAAACTGGATATCCACATGCAAATAATGAAGTTAGACCATTAGCTCAAACCATATATTAAAATTAACTCAAAATGGATCAAAGACCTAAACACAAGAGCTAAAAACTAAAAACAAAAAGTGTTTATAAGAAAATATGGGGGTGGATGCTGGGCATGGTGGTACATGCCTGTTATCTTGGCACTCAGGAGCCAGAGAGGCAGGAGGATCACAAATTTAAGGCCAACCAGGGCTGCATAGTGAGAAGCTGTCACAAAAAAAGAAAAGAAGAGAATACAAAAGGAAGAAAAGAAAAGAAAAGTGTAAGAAGAAAGAAAGAAAGAAAGAGAAAGAGAAGAAAAAAGAAAGAAGAAAGAAAAAAAGAAAAAGAAAGAAAGAAAAGAAAGAAAGAAAGAAAGAAAGAAGAAAGAAAGAAAGAAAGAGAAAGAGAAAGAAAGAAAGAAAGAAAGAAAGAAAGAAAGAAAGAAGGAAGGAAACAAAGAGAGGACCTTTTTTTGAGGTACTGGGGGCCTCGTACAACCCAGGGCCTCGTGCATACTTTGCAAACGCTCTACCACTGAGCTGCACCTCCAGCCCCCTTTTTAATTTTTAACTTGAGACAAGGTCTCTTTAAGTTACACAGGTTGCCTCCAGCCTCCCCAGTCACTGGGATTACAGGTGTGTGCCACTGTACCCAGCTGGAAAGGAGATCTTCATGTGAATGGATTTGGAAAATATTTCTTGGATATGACACCAACAGCCTAGGCAACAAAAGAAAAATAGAAAAATGTGATTTCATTGAAATTATAAAGTTTTGTACATCAACAGATATTATCATCACAGTAAAAAGGAATGGAAGAGAATATTTTGTAAATCTATGGGATGAGAGAAAATATTTTCAAATCACATATCTGATAAGGGGTTAATATCCAGAATATATATATATATATATATATATATATATACATATATATATATCCTAAAACTCAACAATAAAAATAATTTAAAAATGAGCCAAAGACATGAATAAGCATATCTCCAAAGAAAATATATAAATGGGGTCTAAGGATATAGCTCAGTGGTAGAGCTCTTTGCCTAGTAGGTACAAGGCCCTGGGTTTGATTCCCAGCCCTGCAAAAATTTTAAAAAGAGACATAAAAATGGCTAATAAACACATTAAAAGATGCTCAACATCTTTTACCATTAGAGAAATGTAAATCAAAACATTAACATCATTAACCATTAGAGAAATGTAAATTAAAACCACAATGAGATACTAGTTCACACCCATTAGAATGGCTATCATGAAAATGAAAACAGAAAATAATAAACGTTAACCAAGATAAGCAGAAATTGTAATACTTGAGCAATGCTGGTAGAAATATAAAATAGTGCAGCTATTGTGGAAAATATGACAAAAAATTAGACGTAGAATTATCAAATGATTGAGCAATTCTACTTTGGAATGTATAGCTAAAAGAATGAAAAGCAGGGACTCAAACAGGTATTTGTACACCAATGTTCATTCTAGCATTAGTCACGAGAAGCAAAGCGTGGAAACATCCCAAGTGTCCATCAATGGATGAATGGATAGGCAAAATGTGGTATATACATACAATGGAATATTATTCAGCTTTAAAAAGGAAGGAAATTCTGAAACATGCTATGGCATGAATAAGCCTTGAAGACATTATACTAAGTGAAATAAGCCAGATATAAAAGAAAAATGTTGTGGTATTTCACTTATACCTACCTTGTTGTTAGGTGCCATCCAGTTGGGTCTAAATCACAGTGACCGTGTGTACAACAAACGAAACACTACTCAACACTATGCCATACCCAGCACTATTGTCAGTGTCATGGCTGATTGTTTTGGGAGTGGACTGCCAGGTCCTTCTCCCAAGCCTACAGCACCTGGTGTTCCCAGGCAGTTCCTCATCCAAGGACTATCCAGGTCCAGTTCTACTTAGGTTTGGAGATCTGATGAGATTGGACGCCAGAGTGGTACAGGTACAGGCTATACCTACCTAGATTCGTCAAATTCATAGAGACAGAAAGTCCGAGAGACTAAAGGGAGGTGAAAATAGATAGCTACTTAAAGGGTGAAGAGTATCTGTTTCAGATGAAAACATTCTAGGGATGGATGATGGTGATAATTCCACAAGAATGTGAATGTACTTATAAGGGTGGCCACTAAGAAAATAACTCAAAAGTACACAGTAAAAGAAATGATAAGACAATGGTATTGTTGTTGTTGTTGTTAGGTGCCGTCAAGTCGGTATGGTATACTATATATCAAATTAATGTAGAAGAAGAAAGAAATAGAGGACTAGAGGATCAGAAAAGATAAAAAAAAGCCAGATGGCAGATATAAGTCCAACCTTACAAGTAAATGTAACATCAAAAGGCAGAGATTTTCAGAATGGATAGAAACATGATCAAGCTGGGCATAAAACCAATAGAGTTAATCAACAAAGCCAAGAGTTAGTTCTTTGAAAATAGCAACAAGCTGGGCATGGAGGCACACACCTATAATCCCAGGGATTCGGGAGGCAGAGGCAGGAGGATCACAAGTTTGAAACCAAAGGCAGTCTGTGTAATTCAGCGAGACCTTGTCTTAACAAGTTAAAAAAATGGGCTGGGGGTGCAGTTCAATGGTACAGCACTTTCAAAGCATGCAAGTGCGAGGCCCTAGGTTCAACTCCCAGTACCACACAAAAAAGAAAGAAAATAGCAACAAAGTGAAAAAAATGAGCTAGGTTGACAAAGAGAAAAAGATTAAAAAATTTAAATTACTAAAATGAGAGCTGAATGTCAGTATATGATTACTATCCTTATAGAAATGAAAAAGATTAAAAGGGAATACTATGAATAACTATATGCCACAATATATTAGATCACCTATATGAGATGGACAAATTTATAGAAAGACTAGAAACTACTGAAACTGATGTGAGAAGAAATAGAAAATTTTATAAACAGCAATAGAAAATAAAGATATTGCACTAGTAATAAACACAAAAACAAGCCCAGACTGAGAAGACTTCACTGATAAATTCCGCCAAACTCCATTCGAAGAAAAAATATTAATTGTTCACAATATCTTCAAAAAAATAAAATAGTAAGGAATACTTCCCAACTCACTCTATGAGGCCAATAGTACCTTGATACCAAAACCAAAACTATCACAAGAGAACTACATATCAATGAATATTGTTGTTGTTGTTGTTAGGTGCCATCGAGTTGGTATCCAACCCAGAGCGACCCTACATACAACAGGAGAAACATTATTGTCAGTACTTCTCTGCTGTTCATAGGGTTTTCAATGGCAGATTGATTTTTGGGAGTAGATTGCCAGGTCCTTCTCCCAAGCCTACAGCACCTGGTGGTCCCAGGTGGTCCCAGGTGGTCTCCCATCCAAGTACTAACTGGGTCTGACCCTGCTTAGCTTCCGAGATCTTACGGGATCGGATGCCACAGGGCTAAGGCTGCAGGCACCAATGAATATAGACTCCATAAAACTCAGCAAAACACTAATGAAACAAATCCAGCAAAAGACTTGTATGCCATGACCAATTAGGATTTACCCCAAAAACTCTAGGTTTCTTTAATATCCAAAAATTAATCAGTGTGCACTACACTGTGCACACTGTAGAATAAAAGATAAAATATGGTCATCTTAATGAACACATATATAGGATTTAAGGAATCCAACAACCTTTCCTGATAAAGCACTATACAGACTAAGAACAGAAAGGGACTTCCTTAAACTAATCAAGAGTATCTACAAAAAAACCCCACATTTCCTCCAAGATCAGGAACAAGATAAGGATGTCTGTTTTTACCATTTCTATTAAATATTGTCTTGGATATTCTAGCAAGGGCAATTAGCAAGAAATATACACAAAACACTATTAGAAGTAATAAACAAGTTCAGAAAGGATACAAGAAACAAGGTAAATCATAAAAATTAATTTTATTTGTTTACACTACCAATGTACAATCTGAAAAAAAGAAATTAAAAAACTATTCCACTAACATTAGCTTCAAAAAGAATAAAATACTTCAAATAAATTTAATGAAAGAAATGGAAGTTTGTACATAAAAACTATAAAATACTGATGAAAGAAAATAAAGAAGACGTAAATAAATGGAAAAATAGCCCATGTTCATGTACTTGTTGCTGTTTTTAGGTGCTGTTGAGTCCTTATGGAACTCATAGTGACCCTACAAACAATAGGCAAAACAGTATTGTTAGTGTTTCTGTGCTATTCATAGGGTTTTCAATTGCTAATTGTTTGGAGTGGGTTGCTGGGTCCTTCTTCAAAGCCTATAGCACCTGGTGTTCCCAGGTGGACTCCCATCCAAGTACCAGCCAGGCTGACGCTACTTAGCTTCTGACATCTGACAGGATCGGAGGCCAAATTGGTACAGCTGCAGGCTTTTTCATGCACTAGAGGGCTTAAAATTGATAAGAGAGTATTAAGTCCCAAACCAATCAATAGATTCAATGCAATACCTATTTTTTAAAAAGGCTAGCTATTACTTTTTTGTTACCAGGATGTTGAACTCAAGGCCTCATGCATGATTTTTCCAAGCACATGCACTTAACTGCTGAGCTATACTCCTAGCTCATTTTTCACTTTGTATTTTGAGACAGGGTTTCACTAAGTTACTCAGGCTGACTCTAGCCTCGAACCTGCAATCCTCCTGCCTCTGCCTCCTGAGTTGCTGGAATTAAAGATGTGCACCACCACACCTGGCCTATAGCTATTTTTAAAATGAATATCAATCCTAAAATTCATATGGAATTGAAAAGAATGCAGAATAACCAAAACAATCTTGAAAGATAAGAACAATTTCAAATTTACTACACTCTTCCCAAGTTAAAATTTACCATGAAACTACTGAAATCAAGACAGTGTAGTTCTACCAAGAAGGTAGAAATTGAGATCAATGAAAAAGAATTGAGAATCCAAGAATAAACTTTTGCATAGATAGTCAATTAATTTTCAACAGGAGTACTAAGATAATTCAGTGGGAGAAAAATATAGTTGTGGGAAAATTTGATATCCACATTCAGAAGAATGAATTTGGACACTTATCTCATACCAATTTAAAAATTAACTCAAAATGGACACCTAATTGTAAGAATCAAAACTATAAAGCTCTTAGAAGAAGATAGTGGCTTGGAATTAGGTTTTTATGATTTCCAAAATCACAAGAAAGAAAAGAAGGGCCAGAGGTGTAGTTCAGTGGTACAAAGCTTGCCCAGTGTGTGCAAGGTGCTGGGTTTGCTACCCAATACAAGAAAGAAAGAAAGAAAGAAAGAAAGAAAGAAAGAAAGAAAGAAAGAAAGAGAGAGAGAGAGAGAGAGAGAAAGCAGGGCACAGTGGCTCAAGCCTATATCCCGGTGACAAGAGAAGTGGAGGCAGGATGATCGAAGGTTCAAGGCCAGAGGCAGCTGCATAATTTAGCAAAACCCTACCTCAAGATAAAAAATAAAATAGGGGCTGGAGGTGCAGTTCAGTGGCTGAGCACTTGCAAAGTATGTGCAAGGCTCTGGGTTCAGCCCCCCAGTACCATAAAAAAAAAAGTTGAACCTCATTAAGATTACAATTGTTTGTGTTTCAAAAGACATCATCAAGAAAATGAAAATTAAAAGGTTTCAAAATTTTTTTTAAATGTCAAAAAAAGAAAATGAAAACTAGATTACATATCACAAGATGGGAGAAAATACTTGCCAATCATATAACGGGTAAAGGACTTGTATTCAGAATATTATAAAGAACTCTTATACCTCAGCAATAAAAAGACAACCCAGTTGACCAAAGATCTGAACAGATATTTCTCAAGGAAGATGCACAATTGGCTAACAACAAGTGAAAATATGCTCAACATCATTAGCCATCAGAGAAATATACATCAAAACCACAAGATAATATCAGTTCACACTCACTAGCGTGGCTATTATTAAAAAGATAGATAGTAAGTGTTGGCAAGGATGTGGAGAAATCAGAACTATTATACACTGATGGTGGAACTATAAAGCAGTATGGTTGCTTCAGAAGACAGTTTGGCAATTTTTTAAAAATGTTAAACATAGAGTTACCTTATGAGCCAACAAGTCCATATATATATGTGTACCCAAGAGAAATGAAAACATATGTCCACAAAAAAAATTGTACATGAAGTTTCATGGCAGTATTATTCATAAAAGCCAAAATGTGAAAACAATCTTAATATTGATAATTGATGAATGAATAGACAAAAAATGGTTTCATGTGATGGAACACTACTCAACCATGAAAAGGAATGAAGTGCAACATGGATGAAGTTTGAAAACATTATCCTAAGTAAAAGAAGCCAGACATAAAATGCCACATATTATATGAATCCACTCACATGAAATATATCCTAGAAGACAAATCTATAGAGACAGAAAATAGATTAGGGATTGTCAGGGTCATGGTGTCAGGGAGGTGGGAATTGGTAGAGAAAGTGTTTATGGCCATGAGGTTTCTTTTCAGATAGATGCTAGTGTTCTAAAATTAGATAATTGTGATGGCTGCACAACTCTGAATACACTAGAAAAATCACTGAATTGTGCACTTTAAAATTGTGAATTTTATAGTTTATGAATTATATCTTAATAATGTCCTTTTAAAAAGTCATTTAGAGTTTCATTCCCCTGTGAAATGAATCTGAGTTTAACAACATGGTCAAAGGGAAAGGGGCAGGAGGGAAAATTGGGAGGGTCTGACTGTCATTTACTGAGTGTCGTCCATTGGCCAGGCACTGTGCTAGGCATTTTCCAGACCTTAACTCATTGGAATCTAGAACCAACTCTTTGATGACGGAACGTCCATCTTTACTTTACAGCTGGTAGACCAGAGGCACCTGGCAGGAAGTGGAGGAGGGCAGATTCAAGCCCAGGTCTTTGCTCTACCTCCTCCTTCCCAAGGCCTGACTCTAGGGGCTCCCACAGTAGATGATCCTACTCTTTTGTTTGTCTCCTGGAGAGTGGGTAGAGATGGTGGACACTGCCTGGATCACCTTCTTGGGGCTGGGGTGGAGTGGGGGAGGTACAGATGAGCTCAGCCCTGGCTGGTAAAAACCTGTCTGGAGTTGCAGTCTCCCAGGCTGGGTGTATTTTTATCACAGGTCGCAGGGAATTTCCCGACTAGATCAATACCAGTTCATTATTCATGGCAGACCAGAGTGGGGAGGGAGGGGGAGGATGAGTGCTGGTGACTGGTGGCAGCTGAGCTTGATGGCTCCTGCAGGCATTTCCTGTGTGTGACAGTGCTCCCCCATCCTTCTCCCTCTCCCTAGCTCTATCCAGGCACTGCTAGGTGCTTTATAAAGGTGACTTCGTTTATGCACACTATCACATGGGGAACGAATGTAGGGCATTGACGAGATCCCTAGTCAACTGAGGCCCAGAGGGATTCAGCGACTTGCCCGAGGTCATACAGCAAGTAAAACAGGGCTTGACTTCAAATTGAGGTAAGAGAGAGGCATCATGAGTAGAGGCCCCTCTAGGGAGGTGGCATCACCTCTCCAGACTCAGCCTCTTTTTCCTTCCTCCTCCATTTGCCTGCAGCCGTAGCCCTGTGGCATCCGATCCCTTCAGATCTCGGAAGCTAAGCAGGGTCAGGCCTGGTTACTACTTGGATGGGAGACCACCTGGGAACACCAGGTGCTGTAGGCTTGGGAGAAGGACCTGGCAACCCACTCCCAAAAATCTATCTGCCATTGAAAACCCTATGAATAGCAGAGAAGCACTGACAAAGTGTTTTGCCTGTTGTACGTAGGGTCACTATGAGTCGGCTACCGACTCGATGATACCTAAGAACCACCACCTCCACTCCAGCCTTCCCACATTAGCCACACCGCCCTCCCGGGCTCTCTGAGGACACACTTCCAAGGTGACCTCAGTAAGGTGTGCTACTACTGTCACTTGACAGATGAGGAAACTGAGGCCAAGGGACAGAGAAAACCACAGAGCAGCCATGAGCAGCAGGGCTGCACTAGAACTCAGTTCTTCTCCCTCCTGGCAGAGCATGTTCTCCATGGCATGGCATCCAGTTTGCCTGATCAGTCTGGAGAGCTGAGGATGAAAGTCAAACTGCATCCCACCTGCAACAGCATTGGGCCCAGTGAGGAATCCAGACTCCAGTGCCTTCCTCCCCAAGGCCCGTTGTCTTCCCCACCCCCACTCCACTGCTCCCACCACCAGCAGGGTCCTTATAGGGCAGCCGAGGAGACCCTGGGGAATAGCATCTCCCAGGGAGGTGGTGGGAGCAGCCTCCAGATGCCGGGCCAGGCCCCAAGAGTGCTGTTTCCTGCTGCCTTGGACTTCTCCAGCGGCAGCAGCTACCTTGCTCCTCCCCTGGCCTCCCTCAAGACCTGGGCTGCAGCCTGGAGCCAGGCAGTCCGTGGAAGCCCCATCCTCTGTCCCCAGAGACAGCTCAAATGACCATTAAGCTCTGAGCAGATGCAGGCAGTGGTAGGCAAGGGCCCAGGGCAGGAAGCATTTTGTTCTCTGCTAATTGGCCTCCTATGGTCACCAGAGGGTCTGGGTCCTGTAAGGGAAACAGCCGCATCAGTTCCCCGTGGCAGCTGCTCTGTGGACCAAAACATAAGTGCTTCAGGCCTGGTGGGCAAGCAGACGTCTGGACAGCTCACACTACCTAGCAGGAAGGTGAGAATGGAGGTTCACACGTGCCTGCGAGCCCAGAGTCCAGCCCGAAGGCCACTCCCCGCCCCCCCCCCTGCCGGAATTGACAGAGGAACAGGGAGCCTGGTGGGGTGGGGGAGGTAGCAGATATGTTCTGGCTCAGAAACAGCCTCCCAACCCTGTCACTCTGAGACCCTGGGCTCCACCCAGCCCCTCTTGTGGCTGCTGAGTCCCCCTCACCAACTGAGCCTCATGGGCCCTCGTGTAGCATCTCCTTACCTACCTTCTCCTACTGTCTAGTGAGGGCAAGGCTCAGAGGGCAAAGGCTGGATTATGCAACGCAGAGGCACAGCTGAGCTAAAGCTCCACCCACACTCCGCCTCACCTTGCCTGGGTCCCAGACTTCAGCTTAGAGATGTCAACTTAGGAGATGTGATCAAAAGATACAGTGAATATTCAAATTTTATATATATATATATATATATATATATATATATATATATATATATATATGAAACAGTAAAAGGTACATTGCCATTAATCCCCTTAAAATATTCTCCCTTCTTTGAACACACACACTTCTCTGGCTTTCATGAGTGTCTTTAGTTTCATCCTCCATCATGACAGCACGTCATGTCTGGTATGGCAACTTCTGTCAAATAAAAACATTGCAGGATGTCCTCATCCACCTTATTCACCAGATCTGGCACCATGCGACTTCTGGCTCTTCTCCAAAGTCAGAATGACCATAGAAGGTAAACATTTTGAGTCAATTCAGAACATCAAGGCAACCACGACAGTGCAACTAAACACACTCAGGAAAGACTCCTAGAACTACATAAGAAAGTGGCAAGAATGATGGAGTGAGTGTGTTCAAAGCCAGGGAGAGTAGTTTGAGGGAGATTAATGGCAATGTGTCTTTTACTGTAATAATTTTTTTATTTAAATATCCACCGTATCTTTTGATCACACCTCATACAAGAAAGAAGGCAAGGCCTGTGAGACTTACCTCTACTTTCCCAGCCCTAGTGCCTAGTGCTCAGTAAGTGCTTAATAAATGGTTTTACACCAATGATTTTCTGATTTGAGCAGCTTCTTAGCAACAAAGTAAAGCCAAGTATGGTGGCACATGTCTGTAATCCCAGTACTTGGGAGGCCAAGGCAGGAGTATGGCAAATTTGAGGCCAGCCTCAAAGACCCTGTCTCAAAGAAACAAACAAAGGGAGGCAGTATGAGCTTTGGAGACCCCTGATGACTGGTTTCTGGTGGCCTGGCTCCTGGATTCAAGCTGCTGGCCCTTCAGGAAGGCCTTTTGATCATCCATCACAGACTGTCAGAGCTCAGGGGGCCCGGGGAGATGAGACTAGCTTGGAGGAACAGTTGCCAATGGGAAGACAGAGAGTCTGAGTCTCAGCTCTTCTCCCTTGTCAGCTCAGAAGCACCACTCCCGGCCCACCTGGCTCTCCTGCAGGAGCTCCCTCCTGCCCAGGGCCTAAGCAGACTGGAGAGGAGCAGGCAGAACCATAACAGTAATCATTAAAATAATACTAGCAGCAGCCGCAGCAGCAGCAGCAATTGTATGCCAAGCCCTGTTCTAAGTGCTTTATATATAGCAAGGTATTTCATCCTCATAATGGTCCTATGAAGTAGAAAATCTGATTGCTGTTTTACAGATAAGGAGACTGAGACAGAGAGGCTGAGTAACATATCCAAAGTCACACAGCCAGCAGCAGGAAACCAAACACAAGCAGTCTGGACTCCCAAACTCAAGCCCTGCCAACCAGCCATTGAGTGCACCAAATGATGAACCAGGAAGGTGGGGTGCTGAGGTGAATGCTGGGGCCCTGGCTTTCCTCTCAGGCTCTGTTTCCACCTGACCCCCCTTGCTGGGTTCTCTCTAGCACTGGCCTTCCCCGCTGTATCTCTCGTCCTCTCCCTGACCGCACTGCACCTTCCCCAGGCCTCTCCTGTACAGTTCCCCCTTTCACCCGCAGGATCAGGATGCCTGGCCGGGACCTGCAGTCTTCAAGACTTAGCCCCATTGCTTCTGCCCGGCCTAGGAGTCAGATCGGCACTCCTGTTGCTGCCTGCTGCCTCCATCATGCTGGAGCATGCTCAGCCCTGCAGGCACTGCCTTGGTGAATCTGGCTACCCTTACCAGGGCCTCCTTGGCACCCATGTCAGTTTTCTGAGTCATTCCCTCCCTTTGTGCCCACTCCTCCCCTAGGCCCAACCCAAACTGGCCTCATACCTGAGTTCCATGGCTGTGGCATGAGGAATTCTTACTATGTGTCAAGCATCATCTAGGCACTTTGATGGAAGCCGTTTCATTTGATTAAAGGCCCAGCTTAGAAAGGGAGAAACTGAGGCTCAGAGAAATACTCGCTGAGGTCAGAGGTGGAGCTAGAAGGGACACCAAGTCTGCCTGATTCCAAAGACAGAGTAAGAGGAGCTGGGGCCAAGGAAAAGCCTAGAGGCTGGGCAGCCTGGTGCACACTGGGAGAGGACCTGCCTGAACCTCTGGGAGGGCTGGGGAGACAATAGCAGGCCTGTCCTGAGCACCTAACTATGTGCTGGGCATTGTGCTAAATGCTTTATCTGTGCTATCTCCTTGACTCCACACAAGAACCCCGAGACATAGATATCATTATTTGTTCCCTTTTTACAGAAACTGACGTATAGCTTAAGTGACTTGCCTAAGGTCACAGCAAATAAGCAGTGAGCCTAGGATCTGAACACTTCCTATCCCACTTGCTCTTGCCACTTATGCACAGGAGCAGGTGACTGGCCCTGAGGTGTTCAGAGCCAAGGTGACTTGCAGAAGCCTGGGTGGAGGGGACAAGCTGCAAGTTCTGAGGAGTTACATGAATGTACTCCAGCTAGGGTGGAGGCCAAAGAGCACAGAGGATGAGTTTTGCTGGGAAAGGGGGACAGGAATTGGAGAGGCACAGGCCAAAGTGTTCCCAGGGGTGGCTATGGAAGCAGAGTTCCACACAGAGCCCTGCAAAATGGGGCCGGCTGCCAATGTAGATTCTTAGGCCTGGCTGGATCACGGGTCCTAATCTGATTGATTTGAGAAGCCTGGAAGAATGGGTCAGAGCCAGGAGCCAGTCAAAACCAGGGCACTCTCGAAGGGAGGAGGGAAAGCGCTCTTGCTGCCCATCCGGTCAAGGACCTGCTACCTATGGGGGCTGGTGGGAAAGCACAGGTGAGTGCGCAGACATCCAGCAGTTCCCATGGGTCCATCTCCATCAGTCCAGCTAGCAGCTGGAACTCACGGCCTTGGCTAGGGAGACAAGTCACAGATGCCAGCCCTTCTGAATACAGGCCCAAGGTAAGAGACGGCCAGGGCAGACAGAGGCTGGAGTCAGCCGGGATGATGGTCAAGCTGGCTGGAAGCATGGCACGATGGACATTCTCAGGCTGGATGTGACATTCCTGGCTAAAGGGTGCTCTTACCAAGGCCTGGCATGGAGGAGGCATCCACTCAAGTCTATTAAATTGCAGCCACCCACCCATCCCAGGCGAGAACACACATGTCCTCCCTCCTTGGTTATGGCCAAACCCCACCCCTGTCACCACAGCGCTGGATTTGAATCGCTCTCCCATCTGCCTCTCTGGCCCTGCAGACTGGGAGCAGTGCAAGGACAGGAACCTGTCCTCAATTTATTGAGGACCGACTAGGCGCTGGCCACGTTATGTACCTTCCTTCTTTCCATTGTCCCAAAGTGCTGTATACCTTACTCAAGTGTGGGTGCCTGGGGCCCTCACTGGGTGCCCAGCCCCAGTGTGTTCAGCGTAGATGCTGGTGGTAGGAATAAAGGAGGACTGAGTGTAGGACTGAGTGACTAACCTTCGCCATCAGGGTGGGGCCCCAGGTGGTATTCCAGGGTGGGGCTGCACAGGGGTGTGTGTGCACCCATCTGCCAGGCCCATGGCAGCTAACTCAGACCCCTGGGGCCCTGTGCAGAGGGAACGATGGGGGCCTGGGACTGAGTCTTTCCTAGTCTCCCAAGGGCAGGGGGAGAGCTCAGGAGCTCAGCTAAACTCCTCTCCTGAGATCCCCTTGGTGTGGCCTGTCACCCCTCCCCCACCCCCCTCCTCCCAGCTCCTCTTCCTTCCCTAGCCCCAAACGAAATCTCATCAGCATATTAATAGGACATTATGGTTTCTAATGAGGATCCAGAAAACATTTAGGGAGCAGATTAAAGACAGCTCCACCCCATTAAACAGCCCAGAGCCCTGGGAGGGGAACCTCCGTGTGGGGGAAGAACAGAGCAGTTGGGAGGGGGCTGCTTTCTCAGAGTGCCAGGAGAAAGGGAAGGCGGGGAGGAGAGCCACGGGGGAGCCGCGCTGGCCCCAGGCCTCCCCCCACATCTCCCGCCCTGCACATCCAGGCCAGCAGAGAAATGGCATTGCTGTCAGCCTAGTCCCACAAGGACTCTCAGGGAAAGGTCTAGGACCTGCTGTGGGCAGGTCCACCCCACTCACTGGGACCTTATCCAGGCCCAACCCCAGTCTCACTTAGGAATGTTGGGAGCCAAGGCTGGCCGTGCTGCCATCAGGCTCTGCTGGCTCACTTCAGCCAGACAGAATTCAATGAACATCTAGAAATAATAAGGACCTGCACTCACAAAGCATTTGCTGTGTGCCAGGCGTGTGAGACATTTACCCACCTGGGATTGCACTGACTCCATTAAGCCAGCTGCACAAAGTAGAGATTTTCATTTGGCTTTAGACATGAGGAAACTAGGCTCAGAGAAGGGAAACAACTTGCCCAAGGTCACACAGCAACTCTGGGATTCTTTTTTGTTGCAGTGTAATGATGCAGGGGATCGAACCCAAGTCCTCAGGAATGCTAGGCAAATTCTCTAGCACTGAGCCACACCCCTACCCCCACCTCTGGGATTTTAATCTCAGTCTGATTCTAAAGTACACCTTCTTTTCATTATGCTTTTCATTATGAGGTTTACTTAGCACCTCCTCAGTGTAAATGATAGTGCCATGTTCTGGCCCTCTCCTCCCCACTTCCCACTCCTTCCCCAGACGCAGGGTGCTATCTTGGAAAAATGAGACTGTACAAAGAGAAAGATTTGAATTGCAATTCCAGCTCTGACACCTAGCTGTGTGACCTTGGAAGATCTCAGGGAATCTCTCTGAGTCTCTTTTCTCACCCATCAAAAGAGGCTGGATGTCCTAGGTCCTTGTGAAGGAGAAGTACTTTGTAATTGACCACTGGCCTGCTCTCTATACCTCATTTTCCCCATCTGCCAACTAGAGCTAATGTTGACCACTTTGCTACCCAGTAGGCAGGGGAGGAGACACAACAGGATTAAGGAACACAGTGTAAGCCACAAAGTGCTCCCCTAACATAAGCATTACTGCCAACAGCCCTCTTCATCTTCAGCAAAGCTGTGGAAACATCCTGTGTCCACAGGCAGGCAGAGCAAATGAGACACCCAATGGAGATGGCGCAGGCTAGGCCCAGAGACTCAGGAAAGGAAGGAGAGGCAAGGCCTGGAGACACTTCTCCGAAGGCATATCTCAGAACTCTGCAATCCTTGGTTCTTTGCTTGGGAAGCATAGGAAACTGACAGGAGGGTCACTGTCCTTTGAAAAGAAGGCCCCTTGCCTCTACTCTCTCCTTCAAATGCCAGACTGCAGCCACCTAGCCCTCCTCACTCATCTAGGAGCACTCCAGCCTCGAGACTTTTGTGCTTATTTGTGTTTTCTTTGCCACAAGCCCCCCCAAAAAATGGCTTCAGGTTTGAGTGCGGGTTGAATATGTGAAAATTTAGAGGGTTCAGTTCTGGTACGGGTTTAAAATTTTAATCTTATGTGTAGGCAGACGATTCTTTTTCAATTACTTTTCAATTTTTAAATAGCTAATGATACCAAAAAAAAAAGCATTAAAAACTGAAAATGAACCCAATGTTTCACTGGGTTTGGGTTCCGACAAATATTTTAAATGCTTGAACCGAAACAGATTCAGGGATCAGGTTCAGGTTTGGTTTGAAGCCCTGCTATCTACACATAGGATTTAAACCAGAACTAAACCAGAACCCTCTCAATTTTAACACATTGAACCCACTATTTTGTGGGCTTGAAGCCCTGACGCAAGCGTTCTTCCTTCAATCTCCTCAGGCCAGCTCCCTCAGGGCCTTGGGTTTCTGCAGAAATGGTCACCATATTTAAATTTCCAAGCCTACCCCCTTACTACTTTCTTTTTCTTCAGTGCTCTTATCACCTTCCAAGTACCCTACAATTTTACTTGTCACCTTATTCATTGTTATCATGGAAACAGGGGTCTTGGTTTTGCTCTCTGTTCTGTCTCTAGTGCCTAGAACAGTGCCTGGTATTAAAGAAATATTTATTGAATTAATGAAATAACCCAGCAACTCCTCCAGTTCAGGCCTGGGCTTGAGTTCTCTCTGCCCAGGCTGGACCTTCCTCTGGAAGGAAAATTTTGCTCTAGGTTTGGTTGTCATTTATTCATTGATTTAATAGGCTTTGTGTGTGTTCATGCGCACATGTGTGTGCAAGGGTGCCAGGCACTGTTCTAGGTGCTGGGAAAACCAACCAGGCATGGTCCCCACTCTTAATGAGCTTCCCTTTGGGGCTAAGGAAGACAATAAACAAGCTGATTTAAAAGAGTACTCAGGGCTACAAAGAACATAAAACAGTGTGATGAGCTAGGGAGTGACTTGTGGTCAGGGAAGGCTTTTGAGAAGAGTGACATCAGAACCGTTGGTGAGGACATGAAGGCAGCCAGTGTAAATTCCAGAGCAGAGCAAGGACAAAGGCTTAGAGGCAAGAGCATAGACCAGGAGTGAGGTTCTGGACTTGATCTGCATCTCATGACTATTTGCCTTTGGAAGGTGTCTTCGAAAGCCAAAGTAATATCACACCAGGAACAAGTGTGTTTATGTAGCTACGGTGTGCGGCTGTGAATGGGGAGTTAAGTTACAGCAGTGTGTCCCTGGGCAGGTGGCAAGGTGCAGTCTGGGCAACAGCCCCCTCCTCTCCTGGGGAGAGAAAGGCATGGTAGAAAGGGGACCCTGACCACAAGTAGTCCAAAGGCTCTAGCTTCCCAACCAGGCTGTACCATCGATGCATAAGGAACTTTGGCCAAGTCCGTTTCCCCGAGGAGGCCAGTGTTTCTGTGGATAACAGTGAGAGACGAGGTGAGGTGGGCCTCAGTCATGTCCCAAGTTTCCTCCACCTTAGACAGCTGGGGCACCCTGGATTACCCAGAAACAATCTCAACAGCCCTCAAATCTCAGAGCACAGCCACCCTTCCCCCATGCTGGCAGCCTTTTCCCCTTTCGCTCCCTCCTTCTCCCATCCCCAGCATGCAGCCTTTCCTCAATCACAGCCCTAGTGGCAGAAGTGACAAGTTGAATGGCACTGAAGGTTGGAAAAGGTGGACGCTGGGCCTTGTGCTGGCTTCTGCCGGGGTTCCCCTGGCCTGTGGTGGAAGGAGCCCATTTCCTCCAAGTGCCCCTCCATGTGGCTCCCCAGCTAGCTCATTTCTTCCGTTGCTGGGGGGCCAGGCTCCAGATGCTGGCGCACACAGATGCCGCTTCTCAGGTTCCCTGCTGGGCCACGCTGGGCTGGTTCCTCAGTCCCAGCTGGCCGAATGGCCAGCCAGGCTGCTCCTTTCCTGCCACCAGCGCCAGCACCAGCGCCAGGCCCCCACCTCCCCACATAGCTCTCCCTGCTCTTCTCTGAACTGCCTCCAGCTTGGCTGCATGGCTGCGATAATGAGGTGTCTGCGACTGAACGCAGTGGCTTGGCGGGGCAGAACAGCAGGCCAGCGGCCCGGGAGACAGGCAGGAGCGAGCGACTACGTAGGCTGCCCCAGCTGTCCCTGGAATCCACCAGGTGCCCCCTCCTGGCCCGCCAGCCCCAGGTCATCCTGGGCCCCACTGCCTACAGCCCAGGGGCAAAGACTAAAGAAGAGTACTGGAAAATGCAGCTCCGTGACAATGCTCACCACAATAGGAAGAATCTTGGGTTTCAAAGGGATGCCCCACTAACAACTCCTTGTATCTGGACACTGCGCTGGTGTTTATGAGGCACTTTCCTTCATTTTGCAAACGTCTACTGAGTGCAGACTCGGTGCCAGGCCTCGTGCTGGGCAGAGAGGAAACGAGGAACAAGAGGCGACCAGAGCCTGGCAAGCTGACTGCCTAGTGGGGAGACAGACAAGGAAATGGCGCGTGACTGATCGTACATGAAGGTCAGAGTCCAGACGGGTGCAACAAGCCAGGGGATGGGATGTGGGCCCTAGCCAGTCGGGGAGGGCAGCTGGGTTGGGGGGAGGCAGAAAAGCTTCTCAGAAGACAGAATCAAGCCAGATATGGTGGCACCTGCCAGGACTTGGGAGGCTGAGGCAGGAGGATCTCAAGTTCAAGGCCAGCCTGGGAAAAATAGGAAGACCCCATTTCAACAAACCACAAAATAAAAGAAGATGGAACTATTTGAACAGTTGAGCAGTCCCAAAGAATGAGCTGAAATTAAGGAATTTGTAGGCCATGAAGAGTGAGGGTGGGAAAGGGTGTTCTGGGCACAGGGAGCTGCCCCAGAAGCCCAGAGGGCATCTGTTTAATTCTCCAGGCTCCCCAGAACACAGGCATTCTCATTCCCCATTTTACTGATGACAAAACAAAGTCCCAGATGAGATAATGCTTTACTTGTGGGCAAGCGTGAGAGTTTGAGAAAGTGGTTTCTCATCCAACGCTCTCACTTTCATGCTCACACTCACCCTGTGATTTGGGGGCTTTATCTGCACTTTGCAGATGGGGAAAGAGCCTCAGCAAATGCCAGTGTCTAGAGAGACCAATTTCCTGCTTTCCCCTGTTTTCCCAAACTGGAGATCTGCAACTGGAGGTGACAAGATAGAGGCCTGTAGCCATCCTCCTACTTCCTTCCTTTTGCCCTTGGCCCTCCTACCTTCTCCCATCCCCCTTTCCTCTGCTGACCTCCCTCACGGCTGGAGCAGTTTCCATGAGAAACCACTTATCCAGAGCTCACATTCAATCAAACTGGATGGCTAGAGTATTGGTATTTTCGTGAATTATTCAGGAGCTGTGGCTGGAGGGATGGGGGCTGTGAAGGGGCTGGGAGCAGGTGTTCCCACATGCCAAGCATGGCAGCTGCAGAAAAAGTGACCCCAGAGGCCCGACCTTCATCAGCTGCCTGGTCTCCCTCTCTCTACCCAAAAAGACATCTCCAGCCTGTGGTGCAAGGGGAGAGGGCACTGGGTAAGTGTAGGTGGGGAGAGGGAGCAGCTCCAGAGTGATTGGTAACAGTAGGTCACAGCCACTGGGTACTTATACTGTGCTGCACCTGATCTCCTTTACTCCTCACCGTAACTCTGTGAGTTAAAGTGTTATTATTGTTGTTTTGTAAATGAGGCAAGTGAGGCTCAGAGAGGTGGTGTAACTTGCCTAAGTTCATACAGCAAATAAAGGGTAGATTTGCTCACTCCAGAGCAAGTACACCCTTTCCACTATTCCATACCTTATACTTGGGACTCAGGCCTCAGAGCCCCACTGAATTATGGGATCCAGTCCCCTTTCCACTAAAATCAACCTCTAGGGGGCTCATCATGGACTTCTCTGAGTGCAGTTATCAGGTGTGGCATTACAGATGGGTAGGAGAGAGAGCTGGGCCCAGCAGGGGAGGCTCCTTCTTCCTCAGAACACTTAGAGAGGAAGGAGGGCTTTAAGGTACCATTCAAGAGTACAGTCACTGGAGTTAGGGTTGCCAGGCAGAGCAAATAAAATGATAGCCTGCCCAGTTAATGTTGAATTTCAGACAGATAATGACTATTTGTAAGCAAAATTATGTCCTTTTTAGTGTAGTTGTCTCTGGAGTCCCATATATAAAATGGCATAGTAGTTGGCTTTAACCTATACACATCCTCTAACACATCCTACTTAAATGCTTTAAGTCATCTTTAGATGACCTATGATAATACCTAATACAATGTAAATGCTGTGTAAATGGATGTTCTATTGTATTGTTTTATGAATGACAAGAAAAAGGTTGTACATGTTGTTCTCTCTCTCTCTCTCTCTCTCTCTCTCTCTCTCTCTCTCTCTCATAGAGTATCACTATATAGCCCTGGTTGTCATCAAACTCATTATATGGCCAAGGCTGGCCTCAAATTTGCAATCCTCTTGCCTTAGCCTCCCTAGCACTGGGATTACAGGTGTGCGCCACCACACCCAACTCAATGTTTTTCAAATATTCTTGATCTGCAGTTGTCTAAATCAGATCCACGCCTGCAGAACCCATGGATACAGAGGGCTGAGAAGTTAAAATAAAGTGATGAAGACGACAAACACTTCACACAGCACAGAACATGTAGAGTATCCAATAAACATGAGCTGCTTTCATCCTTTTTCTTCTTTCTCTGTGAATTCCTCCCAGATGGTCCTGTAGTTCCTTACTTTTCCTGATCTGCCCCCATACCATTCACTGGGTAAGGGGCTGTCACATGATGATGAACGCAGGAAGCGGAGGCACGTCATTCATGCTCCTAATGCGCACTGAGCGCTGCTAGAGAGCCTTTCTAACTCACTGACCCCTCACCGCCCTACAAGGTGTTGACCATGACTCTTTCCCCTTCTACAGATGGGGAAGTGGAAGCTTAGGATGGTGAATGCACTTGCCCAAGGTCACTCAGCTGACCCAATGCACCTGGCTCCACTCGCCTCATCTTTCGCACATTCCTCACATTGGCCCCAAGCTCTAGCTTGTTGCTGGGAAACCCCTGGTCAGGTTTAGGGAGCAAGGCTGGGGAACACAGCAGCCTGAGAGTACAGGCCTGGGGTTCCCCTGGTCCGGGGGAGCACCATCTCTTTGCCTACCTCCCTCCCTCTCTTTTCCCTCCCCAAGCCCGGCCCAGCCTACTCCAATAGCTCTATCCTTCAGAGAAATGCAGATCCCTCTGATATGCCCAGTTGCACGTCCACTATGCATGCTAATCAGCAGCCAGCACTTGCTGGCAATTCGCTTCAGTTCTAGGGCTTGCGCTGGGTTTATTTCCTTTTTGTATTTATACCTCATGTATAGAGACGGCTGACTTGGAGTAGGAGTGGGGTCTGGGGAAGAGACCCAGCAGGAATAGCAGGAATGAGAGGAGTAAGCAGGGAATTCAGGGATCATCTTTGCTGTCTAGACAGGACTGTACAGAAAGGACACTCCAAAGGACAGCACTGGGGCCTTCCAGAGCATTCCTGAGCCTTGGGCCCAGCGGGGACTGTCAAGCACGTGTTAAAGAGGAGAACATCAGGGCTCTGGAGGATAATGTGATACGTGTATTCTTTCCACCCAGATCTTTTGACTGTAGACAGTAAAGATTGAAGCTTCATATTGCCTCTTTGCCCCATATTGAGGGAAATCTTAGGCTAGAGAAGGGAAGGCACATGGCCAACAATGGTCACACAATGAATTTGAGGCAGCCTCAGGACCAAGACCAGAGCCTGCCCCCTACCAGCCCCAAGTTCTTACCATTGCATCCAGTAGGGAGCTGACTAGGACAGAGAGCTCCTCACCTACCCTCCATGTCCCAAAGCTGGGTGCTGGAAATCACCTGAAAGCTCCTCCCATGGAGCTCCCCACAAATTCTTGGCAACTGCCCACCTCTGTCTCCCCAAGTTCTTCCTAATTGTGCCTGTCCCTTTCCATCTGTTTCTCACTTGAAGGGAGATTGCACACGCACACACACACACACACACACCCGGCTCTGCTGTCACGCCAGGGCCTGACACCTAGAAAGTGCTTGGTAAGCATTTGCCCTATCAAGATAGGACTGAATAGGGAGCTTGGCACTGTGCTGTAAGG
>VMDO01018981.1:0-40825 GCA_007922755.1 Pedetes capensis
GGGAGTAAAGGGAGGAAAAAGAGGGAGGGAGGGAGGGAGGAAGGGAGGAAGGGAGTGAGTTACATTTGAAACAGTATCATAAGCAAGGCCAGTAGGGGAGATCACCCTACCTGCCACCTGCCTCATCCTGGCAGGGCACAACAGCCAGAGGCAGAAGGTAAATGGAACAGGGCTGGAAGAGGCAAGCTCTGTCCTATAGGCCTGGGCTCTTAGCTCCTGTATCTACTACCATTTGACTGTATTAGTTTCCTATTGTTGCTATAACAAATTACCAAATATTGTACAATTCTAGAGGTTAAAAGCCTAAAGTGAGTCTCAGGGGGCTGAAACCAACTCTGCTCTGTTGGCAGAGCATGTTCCTCTGGAGGCTCTAGGGAAAGCTATTTCCTGGGCTTTCCCAGCTCCTAGAAACTGCCTACATTTCTTGGCTGCAGACTCCTTCTTCCATCTACATAGCCAGCAATAGCTGGACAAGTCTTCCTCACACCACATCACTCTGACAGTGACCATGCATCTGCCTCCCAATTCCACTTTTAAGAATCCTTCTGATTGTTATTTTTATTTTTATCTTATTTGTTCATTTTTGAGACAGAGTTTTGCTATGAAGCCCCAGCTGGTTTGGAACTCACTATGTAAACCAGGCTGACCTCAAACTTGCAGTGATCCTCCTGCCTCTACCTCCCAAATGCTGAGATTACAGATGTGGGCCACCATGCCCAGCAAAAATCCTGATTTCAATGGGTCCATCTAGATAACCCAGTATAATTCCCACCTCAAGGTCTATTCATTAGCAAATTAATTCCTCTAGCGACCATAATTCCTCCTTGCCCAGTAACATGACATGCACAGGTTCTGATGTTAGTAAAGTAGGCCTTTTTAGGGAGCTATTATTCAGCCTAATGGGAGAAGGGTCTGGCAATCCACTCCCAAGGCAATCCTGAAACAGTCAGTCATTGAAAACCCTATGAGGGTCACCATGAGTCGGTTACCGACTCGACGGCACCTAACAACAACAACAACAATTATTTCGCCTACCATATGACAATAAGTTAACAATCTCCTCAGAGCCTCAGTTTCCTTATCAGTAAAACTGGGATAACAATAGTTTATACTTCAAAGGGTGGACCATCCAGGTAAAGTGTCCGGTTCACAGAAGTGCTCAAACATCATCTTACCATGTTCAACTCTGTATAAGAAGTGGTCAAGTACAAATCAGAACTGGGTTTGTCTGGAAAAAGTTTCACTGTAAGTTTGTAAGCTCATTATGTGATCCCTAAAATTTCTTCCAAGATTTTAATGCTTTTGGTTCTTTGTTTAGGAGTCTTATACCCACTTCTAAGTATGAAAAAAAAAATCCTTGAAGAAATATGATCAACACACACACAAAAACATCCCCAAACACGACAACATACTAAAGGTAGAAAATATCACAAAACAATTAGAGAGTGAAAATAGAGTGATTTTTCAAGCACATGGGTTCAAGGAATCAACATATCTATAACCAACACTCAATCTGATTCTGAGCTTCCTGCAGCCAAAGTGAAAGTGGGCTAGGCTTTGGCTTTCTCTAGCCCATACCTTCCTCCGCAGTTTCTCACACCCTCTCCTGTGGGTATCCTGGGAAACACTCTCCATCTCCAGCACCAGCTCTACTGAGCCAGGTTCTGGCCTCCACCCTCTCCTCTCACTGTGGTCAAGCCCACCTACCTGCTGGCCACACCAGCTGGTGGCTCCTGCTGACGGCAGAGAATGGGGTTTATTCATCTGTGTAACTGTGGGGCATTAGCAGATCCTTGAACGTTTACCGAATAAAGAAATCATGGTTCTATTGCTGGGCGCGGTGGTGCAAGCCTGTAATCCCAGCGGCTCGGGAAGCGGAGGCAGGAGGATCGCAAGTTCGAGACCAGAGGCAGTCTGAGTAACTTAGTCTCAAAAAGTAAAAAATGGACTGAGGGTGCAGCTCAGTGGTCCAGCACTTGCAGAGCATGCAGGCCTGAGGCCTTGGGTTCAACCACCAGGACCGCAAAAAAAAAAAAAAGAAAGAAAGAAAGAAAGAAAGAAAGAAAGAAAGAAAGAAAGAAATCATGGTTCTGAATCTAGCCTCAAGTGTTAGGAGGTTCTTTCTTGGCCTTAGTTATTACCTACCAGAATTTACAAGACTTAAGTCATAATAGGAATAAAAGTACCTTCCATAAAAATTGAACATCCCCTTTCTAAAATAATGGCAATACAATTAAAAAGGGGATTTTAGATGTGAATACAAAAAGTTTAGAATTTCTAGAACATTTATTCTAATGTATTATCAGTGAGCAGCTAGAGATTCTTAGACAGCAGGCCAACAGTTAGAAAAAGATCTCTTGCCATGAGTGACAACAGGAGTCAGGAACTGAGAAGAGAACTCAGTTATTTGAACAAGACTACCTGAGAAAACCAACTAGTCCTAGAATCTGTCCTGTTCAGGGAGAACTGGTAAGCCCAATGCCTGATCCAAAGATGTAAGAGTTAAACTACAGGAGTTGAAGAAAAGAAAGCAATTTTCAAGTCGGCTTTGCTTGGCAGTCTTTGTTTTTCCAAAGCCTTTAAAAGCGTCACATACAGGGTAATAAAACTCTACCCTCCAGACTTTTTGATGTTGTACAAAGTTTCACAACCTAACAGAAAAGTGCTCTGGACAAGCTTTATCAATGAGTAAGGATTTGGAGGAGGCCTCATTTTATGTGTTCCAACTCAGTTCTACCAGATGCCACCTGTTGAAACAAAGGGACCCTACACTGCAGCTAGAAGGTCCTCTAGATTCTTCTTTTAAAACGTATTAGAACAGTACAGATGTTCCTGGATATCCAGGGAGGAGATCACCTGAAGACTCCCAAATCTGAGGATGCTCAAGTCCCTTATATAACATGGCACTGTACTGGCATACGACCCACACACATTCTCCTGTATACTTTAAGTCATCCCTAGATTATTTATAATAGTCGATATAATGCAGATGTTATATAAAGAACTGTTAAACTGCATTATTTAGAAAATAATGACAAGGATAAACAACCTGTACATGTTCAATACAGATGCAAAATTTTTTCGGGGACAGAAGGAAGAACTAGCTTCTCCTTATGTTGTTCAAACTGCCCCAAACTCCTGGGCTCAAGTCATTCTCCTGCCTTAAACTCCTGAGTAGGCAATTTTTTTTCCTGAATTAGTTTTGATCCTTGGTTAGTTGAATCTGCAGATACAGATGGCCACCTAAGGAATGCTGCAGGCTCCCTTGTCAACTAAGTTTAAGAATGCTCAGAGGTGGTGGAATGAAATAAAAACATGACTCTTAGATAAGTGCATTTGCAAGATGACATTCAGGTAATGTGAATTTTAATTCATCAGGATTCCAGTGTCAGGGGACAGTGAGATAAACAGAATGGACGAGGAGGGGCTCCTAGCAGCCCTGTCTCCAGTGATTCCTAGACACTGGGCAGTGAACTGAAGGGCCAGGCATGAGAAGCGGTGGTGGTGGGAGGGGATCCAAATGTTTAAAATCCCACAGCCAAATCACTGTTCAAGTGTCCTTTATAAGTCATTAATTCACTTTTTTTTTTCCAGGACTAGAGGTTGAACCCAGGGCCTTGTGCATGCCAGGCAAGTGTTCTACCACTGAGCCACACTCCAGCTCCTTTTTTATTTTTTATTTGGAGATAGAGTCTCGCTAAGTTGTGCAGGCTGCCTCTGGCCTGGAACTCTCCATCCTCCTGCTCAGCCTCCTGAGTGGCTGAGATGACAAGGGTGCACCAAGGTGCCAGATATTTTCAGCTACACCTGTGGTCATGCAGGACGTTGTAGGAACACAATGACAAGACCCCAGCCACTCGGCACTGAGTACATTCTATCTTAACCCCTTGGCCCCTGTTCTGGTGGGAGAGCGATTCGGTGAGCTGGACCTTGAGAAAACCATGCTGTAGAAAATCATGCAGTAGAAGCAGGTCCTGGTGTATCCGGAGAGGAAAGGAGGGCCACCTGCAGGTCAGAGGACAGAACTTCTTGCACAGATACTAAGACATACCTGCCACTTATCTGAGGTGCATGCAGCCAGGAGGCTGAGTTTCTAAAGCACTACAGACTTTAGGACTATTGCTCTATTCACACATTTAGTGACACACATGGTTTGGCCTTAGAAGTGTTTGTCCTTATCTCCACTCTCCCCAAGATTCCAGAGAGATAAACTCAAACACAGAAAAATTACATATTTCATTCCAAGTTTATAGGCCCAGTTGGGGCAGACAAAGGACAAGGCCCGACACTGCCAGCTTCTAAGCCCCTGCTACTCCTCAGAGACTGCCCCCCATCCCCTTTGTAGGTGGGATGAAAAGGACAAAACTTGCCGAAAGGGGAGGGGATGTAGCTCAGGGGTAGAGCGCGTGTTGAGCACATGCAATGCCCTACAGTCAATCTCCAGCACAGTAGAAAGAAAAAAGAAAAAAGAAAAGAAAGAAGTAAAGAAAAGAAAGATTGAGAGAGGAAGATTGAAGAGTTTGAGGCCAGAGGCAGGCTGTGCAACCTAGGGAGACCCTGTCTCAAAATTTAAAAAGTCAAAAAAGGGCTGGGTATGCAGCTTAGTGGCACAGCACCTGCCTAGCATGAGCAAGGACCTGGGTTCAACCATGGTACAGTAAGTAAGTAAATAAATAAATATAAAATAATAAAGATTGTTGCAAGGACTGGGAATAGAGCTCACTGATAGAGTGCTTGCCTAGCATGTACAAGGCTCCGGGGCTCCATCTCTTGTTGTTGTTGTTAGGTGCTGTTGAGTCAGTGTCTGTCTCATAGAGACCCTATGTATGACAGATGAAACACTATTGTCAGTGCTTCTCTGCTGTTCATAGGGTTTTCAATGGCTGATTGTTTTGGGAGTGGGTTGCTGGCCCCTTCTCCCAAGCCTACATGACCTGGTGTTCCCAGGCAGTCTCTCATCCAAGGACTAACCAGGCCTGACCCTGCTTAGCTTCTAAGATCTGAAAGCTACACATTATCTCTTTCAGAAGTGTATCAGAATGTAACATTATATCAGAAAACATTTATCAAAAAAATGAAATAATCATAACATTAAAAAGAAAACCGAGTAAGTAGGGCACGGCAGCAGACCCTTGTAATCACAGCTACTCTGGAGCCTGAGGCGAGAGGATTGTGACTTCAAGACCAGCCTGGTCCACACAGTGATTTCAAGGCCAGCCTTGGCAACCTCATCTCAAAATTTAAAAAAAAAATAATAATAATAAAGATAATAAAAAGCAAGCAACTTAAAAAGATAAGCCCTCCACCAAATTTTCTTTAGGCATGCTGTCTCTCAATACCAAATGGTTCCAAAAGGAATCAGTTTAAAGTCTGGGAAGAGTAAGGACCAGAGAGCTGGTTTCCTTCAGGCTCTTAAAACATAGACAAAGACTGCCAGACCACAATTAATCACTCAGCACTTTGAAATGATTAAACATTAACAAGAGACCCGTAAGATCTGTTAGGGTTTAAATAAATGAATAACCATGCTGTGACCCTAGAAAGGGAAGACAAATGTTATAGTCCTGTCAATTATCTTCAGGTCAACTTATACATTTATTATAATTCCAACCAAAATCTAGTGAAAGGCATGGATGGATATAAAAGAACACTGCAAAAAAAACCAAGAACTAGATAAAATGGAGGCCACCCTTTGCCAGGTAGCAACTTAGCAATAAATTCCATTACAATCGCTCCTGTAAAAAGGGCTATTTAGACTAAAAGGAAGCACCGAAACAGGCCCAGTTACATGAGGCACAGACTCTGATAAAGTAGGTGTCAGCTAACTGATTAGGCAATATGAAGAGGAAAGTAACTGTGTTCTGTATTTCAAGCCAAAGTGAAGCCAGGAGACAGAAAGTACTAAATAACTTTTAAATTTAAAAAAGAAAATAAACTAGTTATCAGATTTCCATTAAAAAAAAAAAAATCAAGAAAAAGAACTAGAAATTTAGCTACACGAAAACATAAAATTGCTACATAAAAAATAATAAAGTAATAATAATAAATAAGTAGTAAATAATAATAAATAATAAGTAAATAATAAAGAAGTAAAAAGGCCAAGAAAATAGTAGACAGAAACATAACAAAGGGTTCCTGTCCACATCACTCAGTGGGCCAGACCAGCACCAAGGCTGAGATCCATAGTTAAGGTCACTGGTAACTGAGACAAAAGGAAACAGTCAAAACAGCACCGAGAGAAGGGAGTCCATGTTATGGTGCTGAGACGGTAAATGACCTTTCCCTGCTTCCTTTTATTAGAATGTATAAAGATATCAGACAAGAGCAAAGTGGAGTGGTAAAGCACCACAGAATCAGACCTTACAACTCAACACTTGTACCCTTAAGGGCAGGAGAGAGCCCTCCCCTTGGCACACCGTACCGGCACGATCCAGGGTGCTTCCTACATGACACATTCTCAAATTAGTTGTAGACTGATGAACAGCTAGCTCCAAAAAAACCCTGCAGAACTCAGACTGTATCTTGGCTACTTCTAAAACAATTTTTAAAAATCATTAAGGCAGGCTGAGGGTGTAGCTCAGCGGTAGAGTGCCAAGCATGAAACTCTGGATTCGATTCTTCCCAGCACCATCAGGAAAAAAAAAAAAAAAAAAAAAAAAAAAAAAAAAAAAAAAAAAAAAAAAAAAAAAAAAAAAAAAAAAAAAAAAAAAAAAAAAAAATCATTAAGGCACTGAGCAGACATATGCACGTGAACCAAGGCATCTGCTTTTTACCAAACCATCTAAACATGGCTTCAGCTCGGCTCTCTATAAGCAAATGTTAAGTGTGTCAAATGGTTCTCAGGCCTCAATTTGTGAACACAATCTAAACAGGACATTGACCTAGAATTTACATTTGAAACTGAACCATTACAAAACCATGCACACATGTTTCTCTTACTGTACATCTGCTGCTAATATTGGAAAATAGTGTTTGACTTCAGAATAAGAGAAAGAAAAGGGGGAAAAAACCCAGATGCTCAAAGCAAGATTTATTTTAGGTAATCCCTCAGGGTGCACATATTAGGTAAAACCATCATTCCAAATGTCTTTTTCTTCTAAAAATCGTTCATTAAGTTTAAATGGGAACTTAGCCACACAAAAATGGAATGAGCTAGGATCAATCAGAATGAATCTCAGCTCTTATGAACATGCATATGCAGCAAGATTTTATAAGACCCAGTTAGAATCACAAGATAGGAAAGAAATATAGAACAGGTAAACTAAGACCATATTTATTGTGAGAAGAGTTTTTATATAAGTAATCATTTGCCAAAATTAGCTGCTTTGACCAATGAAGCTCACTTTGTACTTCTTTTTTTTTTTTTTTTTTTTAACAATGACATTACCACACAATACCATGGAGGAATTTCCAAATTGTTGGTCTTTTTTTTTTTTTTTTTTTTTAATTAGAAATTTTTAATGTACTTCTGATAGTTCCTTGCCTCCCCAGTGCTTGGGAAGGAACACATGGCCTTTAGGCATACTAGAGGCAACCACTCTACCACTGAGCTACACCTCAAACCCCTTTCGCTAGGCTGGTTTACTTTGACTTTTTTTAAGACAGGGTCTCACTATGTTGCCCATGCTGGGCTTGATCTCCTGGGCTCAAATGTTCCTTCTGCCTCAGCTTCCCAAGTAGCTAGGACTACAGGTGCACACCACCTGTATGGATTGAGTAATTTTTAGCCATTTATTCCTCTTAACCCTATTTTATCCCTATTTTATTTATCTCAATTTTGCCCTCCCTTTGCTTAAAGAAAGAACAGGAGGAAAGGCCATTGTCTTGTATTTAGAAACGCATGTCCATTTTAGAAACTTCTGAATGAAAAAACATGGCACAGCAGCACACAATGTAAGCTAACCAAATAAAACATCTTTCCACAAGCCAGGCACGGTGACGCATGCCTGTAATCCCAGCGATTTGGGAGGCAGAGGCAGGAGGATCCCAAGTTTGAGACCAGAGGTAGTCTGTATAATTTAGCAAGACCCTGTCTCAAAAAGTAAAAAAATGGGCTGAGGGTGCAGCTCAGTGGTACAGCACTTGCAAAGCACGCAAGTGCAAGGCCCTGGATTCAACCCCCAGTACTGAAGAAAAAAAAAAAAAAAAGGCCATCTTTCTGCAATCTTGAAATACCTCCTTCTGCTCAAAGCTTCAATGCTACCATCATTCTGTTGAATGACTATATGCTACCCTTTGATATGTAATTGTACAGTCTTCTCTGAAGGGTTTTATTTAATTTCCCATGAAGAGATTTGGATGTCTGCTTCTCAAGCTTATTTAAGTTGCCACTATTTTGTTTTCAAAGTTCAAACCTAGATTCACTAAGTCTTCCCAGTCGCCTGACACTGTGCAGTTCAAAGTCTTTCTAATGGACAGAAGACATACTTATTGGGCAGCTTTACTTTCCTCCCCCAAAATCTCCCAGACAAAAAAAAAAAAAAAAAAAAAAGGAGCATGGTAAATTCTCCACACATGAAACCGTGAGACAATGTATGTATTTAAGTGACCAGTCATATAGTTATCTGATGCATGACTGATATTGAACAGGAGTTTGACTGGTAGGGATCTGGGCCTGAGGAATAAGGGGGACTTCTGCCTTGTAGGCAGGACAGACCAGGAAATGCAGTGGGACAATGGGAGATCGGGTGATAGTGGACAGCAGTTTAATGTCCACTGTGTACTCCAGGCATGGGTCAAAGGGCCTGGACCAGAGAGGTAACCAAAGAGACAGAGACAAGTGAGCAGACAGATGTATCCAACAGAGAACTGACAGGCCTTGGAGTAAGGGTTGAGAGAAAACAGACCAACAGGGGGAAAGGATCAGGATATGACATTTGATGTAAACACTAGGGCTCCAAATAATTCATGATTCCACCAGGTACATGAAATGTGGACTTGAGAAGAGTGAAACGGCAGTGGGCTTATGCTGTAAAGTGACATGACTTTTATATTTGTAAAAATACTCTTAGGAGGAAGAATACTGTTAAATTACAGTATATCCAACTGTCCAAAACTTGTAACTTCACACTAAAAAAAAGATCTAATTTTAAAATACAAAATACATAGTGTAGACATCACATGATCAAACTTTGTTTTTAAAAAGCTAAACATTTAAGAGAATATATATGCATATATACATACATGTCTGTGTGTATATATACACATACAGACTTACATATACATACATATATATTTTGGGGGAAGAAGTATTTTTTGAGACAGGGTCTTGCTGTGTAGCCTAGGCTGGCCTGGAACTCACAATGGAGACCAGCGTGGCCTTACCTCACATCAATCCTCCTGCCTCAGCCTCCCAAGCTCTAGATTACAGGCGTGCACTACCACACCCAGCTAAGAGAATATAAATAGTATAGTACTTTCTTTGCTAATGACAGAACATTCAAAGATGTAATTATTTACTAAAAAGTACATTGAGAAAAGGAATCTAGCAAATTAGAAAATATCATAAAGACAACACATGCAGAAGATAAAAATATGATTATGTTTCTGTTAAAGTACTAATGTCTTAGTACAAATCAGTTTTACCTTTTTTTAATGAATGCAATGCTGAGGTGAAGAAGGTCAAATAGCCAGGAGGTTGGGGTGAGCCACTGAACTCAAAGTATCCGAGTACTCCAGGCTGCAGGAACAAGAGCATAATACGGTAACTAAGGTATTATTGTCAGAGCATACTGGAGGATATTTCAAATATAAAAGCACAACATGATGTTAAATTTGACAATGAGTGCATTTTGCTGCATTTCATGTTTCAAGACATCTAACCACCTGAGAGAGGTTTCAAGCAAGGGTGGAACTTCATCTCTGTTTAGACAGCATCGGGTAAGGAACAGAGCAGAAGCCTTCATGGGATGGCACAGCGGTACTCAGGGACAGGGCATAGGGCAGTGGAAGCTTCCGTCTTGTTCCTGAAGCAGGTCTTTCTTTCCATCTCTCCTGATAGCACAGGTCTCCTAGCACTGGCCAGAATCTCACCATCTAGTTCGGGCCCTTGTTCCCTTTGATGACCATGACCAGGCAGGAGTGCCCTGCAACCATGGCCTTCAAGGGGCTCTTCTCCCTATGCTCCAAACACAGCACCACCCAGTAGCAAGTCTCCTCTCTGTCAGGCCTGCAAAAGACTGGCATCTGCTCCCCTGCTCCTCCACCCTCATGAACTCATCACTACCTGCTCAGTCCACCTCTCTGCATTAAGCACAGAACGGCCCTTCAATCTGCCAAAGTACTTAACAGTGCCCTGCTAGCCCCACTCGGCCTTCCTGCTCAGTCTTCTCTTCCCTCTTTGGAGGTCTGTGGAATCCCTGCCCGGTTTGGTTCTGGGATGTTCGTATCTGTCTTAAAAGCCCAACTGAGCCAGATGTAGTGATGCATGCCTGTAATCCCAGTACTCGGGAGACTAAGGCAGGAGAATCAATGTGAGTTCAAGGTCAGCCTGGTCTTCATATTGAGTTCCAACTCAATGATAGCCTAGGCTACACATTGAGACTCTGTTTCCCCGCTCCCCCCAAAAACAGAAGCCCAACTGTGAGATCCCTGAGAAAAGAGCAGTGCTGGGCCTGCAGTCAAAAAGCCTAAACTCAAGTCCAAGCTGTAGGGACTGAATGCATGACATGCAAAGCCCTGGTTTCTCGTCTGGCATCAGGGCCAAGTCTTCATGGGGTTACTGTGAAGAGCTAGCCTGATGAGCACGAGGCAGATGTAAAGAATCCTTTCTAGCCTCAAAGCCCTCAGAATCAGGTGCTTAGTAAGTAACAATGGAGGCTCATCACTGGGACAAAAGCAGATTCAAACACAAAGGTGGAAATTTAATCTCCTGATAAAGTTTAAAATCAGCATAGTGGCTCATGCATGTAAGACCAGCAATTAGGGAGGCAGAGACAGGAGGATCACAGGTTCAAGGCCAGAGGCAGCCTGCATAATTAAGCAAGACTCTGTCTCAAGATAAAAAACAAAAAAGGAGCCAGGGGTGCAGACCAGTGGTAGAGTGCTTGCAAAGCACACGCAAGGCCCTGTATTCAACCCCCCAGTACTGGAAAACACAAAAAACAGAATCAGTATGTTGTATAAAAGGAAATTTCTGATCAGTAGTGGAACATATTATCTTTCCAATCTAAACCACTTAACCCATCAGATTCAATTTTTAATAAATCAACTGGTTTTTGTTCTCATAAACTGAGATGTAATGTTTAATCCTAAAATCTAGAAAATCTATCAAATAACCAATTTCTCAAACTAAAGAAATAAGAAAGCAAAGGTTTTTGTTATTTTTTCTGCGGTAATGGGGATTGAATTCAAGTATATACTTAAGCATACATACTACCACTAAGCTATATCCGCAGCCAAAAAGCAAAGTTTCTCTTGCCCTACTCCTTCAAAATATTTTTAACAAGCCAGATCATAACTGACTTAAAGTAGAATTACATAGTATTTGAGCTCTTAATGTTTCAAACCATTCTGTAATTGTATAATAAGCTTTCCAACCAAAAACAAAGGAAGATGAGCTCTTCAGTAATTCTTGCCATTCCAGTTAATATTGGATAGAAGAAAATGGAAATAGAAAGAAAACAAACTAAATTTCTTTAAATTCTGACCAATCTCCCAAACCCAAACCAGTACTAATGTTAATATTAATAGATGTTCCACAGCCATAAACTTTTCACATTACATTACCTTAGGGTACCTTCACAAAGGTGGACATGTAATGCATAAACATGTATGTATGCAATTACATGTGTATACATACATATATGCACACAAATACATTATTCAATGAAAGCTAAGCAAACATGAATTCTGATTCTCCAAAGAGAAATCCAAGTTAAACCTTTAAACATGTATAGAGGATGAACGATTTTTGTGCATCATTTGTGGACATTTCCACCGTATAAAAGTGTTTTCTCACTGATGAACTGCTGCTACAATTTTTCCTTTGGTGTGGGGTGCAGTGCTGGGTATTGAACCCAGGGTCTTGCACATACTAGCCAAGTACTCTATCACGAAGCCACATTCCCAGCCCTACTGCTGCAATTTATATAGCTTGAATGAAGAAGCCTCTGTCTTCAGAGGAAAATGGTATTGAAATTTCCAAATAGTCTGATCAAATAAATCCACTATGAGAATACAATGCAAATTAGTCACATAAGCAAAATTATTTTCACTTTTCATTGCCAAAAAAAGGAAGAACGTAAGATTCAATGATTATATGAGATGATTGCAGGTTGTAGAAATTGTAAAATACTAGCTATTTAAAACCCAAGAAACAAGCCAAGTACATTTAAAGTGCCACTTGACAGATACAAGTCTGTACTGAATTTTGAAAAATGTATCCTAAAATTAATACTTCAAAATAATAAAAAGAGGAAAAAGAAAATGAAGTGATAGCTGTTTATTTCTATTGCAAATTATTATTTAAAAGTTACCAAACCAAAGCTGGTGCATATGCCTACAATCCCAGCACTACGAAGGCTGAGGCAGGAGAATCAATGCAAGTTCAAGGCCAGCCTGGTCTACATCATAGGCAGTTCCAGGATAGCCTGCACAGCAAGACCTTGCCCCACAAAAAAAAAAAAAAAAAAAAAAAAAAAAAAAAAAAAAAAAAAAAAAAAAAAAAAAAAAAAAAAAAAAAAAAAAAAAAAAAAAAAAAAAAAAAAAAAAAAAAAAAAAAAAAAAAAAAAAAAAAAAGAAACCACAGCTCTACTCATACTATAGGCAAAAAAATTTGTACCTATTCCCCCAAAATTTCAATGTCCCCCCAACAGAAGCTATATAGCTTATATTTAAGAAATTATCACAAATTAGCTACTTGTATTTCAGTTTCCTCCACATTTCTTGCTTAGCTCTGAAGAAAGGCAACTTTGAGAAATAAACCTACCCACATACAGACCTCTCCAGGCCTAGGCCATGGACTGCTCAACTGCAGACACCCTTGAGTTAGGCCAGGCTGATAACTCTCTCCCTGCACGCAACGCCTCTGGAGCTCCCCTTCCAGAGGAGCTGGCTGAACACGTGCCAGCTTGGCACTGAGTGCCTGGAGGCATGTTTCGAGCCCAGGTGGCGCCAGTCATGGTGTCTCCAGCAGCCTACCCCAAGGCCCCCAGGCCAACTCACAGAAGCTCAAAGGACAGCACACCTCTTCCTTTCGCTTGTCTGACCAATCAGCAGTGCCATCAGGAGACACGGTGACAGGACACCTCCGTGACCTCATCTCTTCCCACCCCATCAGCCCTATCCCTTCCTCCAGGCTCTGCACTTCTGTCCCCACCTCCTGGAGCACTTTCTCCAATCTCCTCTGGGCTGGGGCAAATCACATAGCCTTCCTTTTACTTAGGTTTTTATTCAAATATCATCTTCTAGAGAGGTTTCTTCTCTCTTCCCAAACAGCTATACCCTTTCTCCCGCCCCCATATCACCATGCCCCATTTCCTTCATACACAGATTATCTGGATTAGCCCATATATTCCTTCCTAGGGTTGCCCTGTCAAATCAGCCCACACTGGCGGCTCAAAACCACACACATATCGTCTCCCAGATCTCTGCTATCTCTGGAGGCTCCGGGAGGATCTTCCCTTGCGCTGCCCAGTTTTTGGTTTCTTGGTCTGCAGCTGCACCACTCTAGCGCCTACTTCTACCCTCTCTGTGTCCTCTGCTCTTCTGATCAACACACAGTCGCTGGATTCAGGACCCACCTAAATTTAGGACGATGTAAGCTCAAGACCCTGAATTAATTACACCTGCAAGGACCCAATTTTCAAGCAAGGTCATTTTCTGAACTTTCATGAATCTACGAATACTGGGAGGACAGTATTCAGCCTAGCACCCCTGTTTATTTGTTTTCCTGTTTGCAGGGCTGGGATGCAGCTCAGTGGCAAGGCACCTGCCTAACATGTACTAGACCTGGGTGGGATCCCCGATACTGCAAAAAAGGAAAAAAAAAAATCTACATTCTACCTATCTCTATGTTATAACTCCAAGAAACAGACTCTCTCTTACTCATAACGAGACTTTCAGCTCAAAGGGTGCCTGGCACAGAGGAGGCAAACAACAAGCATTTGTCAATGAATGAATGGAGATAAAAAGATAAACAAGACCAAGCTCCTCCATTAAACTTTTAATTTAACAAAAAACAAGACACAAGGAGTGCCCAAATAAAACTTAATTCCATTCCATAAAGTACAGTATTGGTTCTGTTTTAATGAGGTTGAAAATCAGCTATTTACAGAAGGCCACCAAATCCTCAACATTAAAGTATTTCTTGTGTAAGTAGGAACCATTTGCAGTACACTATAAATTTCAGCAGATGCCACACACCCTCTAGTGGCCATAACAATAGTTACTTTGGCCAGAAGTGGGGCCAGGGGCATGGAGAGTTTGAGGACAGAAGCAGCCTGCACAATTTAGCAGGACCTTGACTCAAAATAAGAAATTAAAAGGGGGGTGAGGGTGTAGCCCAGCAGCAGAGCGCTTGCAAAGTACGTGTGAGGCCGTGGGTTCAATCCCCAGGTACCACCAAAAAAAAAAAAAAAAAAATTGATGCATGTTTTTACTAAATTGAACTTGAAATATTTATACACTAATGTTCACTCACCTTGAAAATGTAAAACTACTGCTGGGTGTGGTGGCACATGCCTGTAATCCCAGCGGCTGGGGAGGCAGAGGCAGGAGGATCGCAAGTTCGAGACCAGAGGCAGTCTGTGTAATTTAGCGAGACCCTGTCTCAAAAAGTAAAAAAAAAAAAAAAAAAAGGGCTGGGGGTGCAGCTCAGTGGTCCAGCACTTGCAGAGCATGCAAGTGCAAGACCTTGGGTTCAACTCCCAGTACCAAAAAAAAAAAAAAGTAAAACTACTTTGTTTACAGTGCTATAAAGCTATGAATTGACAGAAATGGTACCTATTTGCTCAACATTCAGAAAGAATTTTGATTATAAGCAGTATGACAATTCTTGTTGTTGTTAGGTGCTGTCGAGTTGATATCTGACTCATAGCGACCCTCATCAGGTTTTCAATGGCAGATTGTTTCGGGATTGCCTTGGGAGTAGATTGCCGGGTCCTTCTCCCATTTTTGTGGTGCTGGAACTGAACTCGGGACCTCAGAGACTGCAGCACAGTGCTCTACCAACTGAGCTAAATCCCAGCCCCAATGATAGTTCTAGGAGCCAGGTATTCCTGGTGTTTCTCCAAAATGCTCAGGTTTTCTGCCACCTGGCAATTTACCAACACCTTCATGTCCTCCCAAAAAAGATTCTGAGGCCTTTTCCCATTCTCTTATATTTAAAACAATTTAGTTTACCAAACTGCTAAGAATTCTTACATAAATTACAGAAGTCACAAAAAGATTTGGAAAATATTTTGGCTACAGAACAAGAGAAAAGCTCTAAATAAAATACTGTGGGCATTTGGTAGGTAAATTGTAAGGTACATATAATTTTTTCATATGCTTTAAAAAATAAAAAAGAGCCTGTCACAGTGGTACATGCCTGTAATCCCAATACTCAAGAGGGTAAAGCAGGAGGATCAACAAGAGTTAGAGGCCAACCTGATCTACATAGCAAGTTCCAGGCCAGCCTAGACTATACAGTGAGACCCTGTCTCAAAAAAAAAAAAAAAAAAAAAAAAAAAAAAAAAAAAAAAAAAAAAAAAAAAAAAAAAAAAAAAAAAAAAAAAAAAAAAAAAAAAAGTAAATAAATAAAAATAAATTAATAATAAAAAAGAAAGCCTGGTGTTGTGGTGGTACACACCTTTAATCTTTGCCCTCTGGAGGCTAAGGCAGGAGGACTGATTCAAGTTCAAGGCAGTGTGGACTATGTAGCAAGTTCCAGGCTAGTCTAGACTACACAGTAAAACCCAGTCACCAAAAAAAAAAGGGGGGGGGATAGTTTTGGAAAAGGGTTTTTTTAATTGTTTATGTAGAAGTTACCAATACCAATAATAAATGATATGAAAAATACTGAAATTAAAGAGCCATAAAACTACTGACTTTGAAAACTACCTAGTCCGATTTTCTTTCTAATCACTTAACATGAGAACCAAAATAAAAATGACACTGGGTTCCTTTCCGACCGTGTTGTCCACAATAATAAACTACATCTTCCTATCTGTATCTTACACAGGCAAGAAGAACCCTCAAAGAATTAAAAAGCCGCTGGGCACAGTGTCCCACGCTTGTAATCTCAGCCTGTAATCCCAGCGGTTTGGGAGGCAGAGGCAGGAGGATCAGGAGTTAGAGATCAGGGGTAGTCTGCATAATTTAGCGAGACCCTGCCTCAAAAAAGTAAAAAAAATGGGCTGGGTGTGCAGCTCAGTGGTCCAGCACTTGCAAAGCATGCAAGGGCAAGGCCCTGGGTTCAACCCCCAGTACCACAAAAAGAAAAAAAAAAAAAAAAAAGAATTAAGAAGCCTACAATTGGAGTAACTGCAGGAAGTAGAATTTCTTAACATGGTTTGCACGGGGATGACTTAAAGTTCTTACCTCCCTATGCAGTATCCTCTGGCTAAGCTCATGCTCATGATGATGTAAAAATTTTGGCAGATATCACTTCAGTGTTTACCTGGGAAGAAAATTCTAGACCCTACCCTGCCTTGTTGTTGTTAGGTGCTGTCAGTCGGTATCCCACCCATAGCGACCCTGCATACAACAGGCGAAACACTATTGTCAGTGCTTCTCGGCTGTTCATAGTGTTTTTAATGGCAGACTGATTTTTGGGAGTGGATTGCAGGGTCCTTTTCCTAAGCCTACAGCACCTGGTGTTCCAGGCGGTCTCCTATCCAAGTACTAATCAGGCCCGACCCTGCTTAGCTTCTGAGATCTGATGGGATCGGATGCCACAGGGTTACGGCTACAGGCTCTATCACACATAGACCACTGCCAGTTCTGCAGGGTAAATACTGATGACTCATTAACAGGAAATGGCAAACTGCAGCTTTAACCGTAAGTCAGGAGCCAGGGCCCCATCTTTTATCACTATGTATTCTTAGCACCATTCTTAAAAATAAAGGAAAAATGTTACAGCCAAATTAAGAAATTTTTCTGGCATGAAAGAAGAGTTCAAAAATGACAATTAGGCTTTGGAAATTTTAACCTCTAGACACACAGTGCAATTTCTAGATACATAGTGAAGTTTCAACTCAGGGACCATAAACATTACTTTGAGGAAGGAACAGGAGACAAGAAAGAATTTGGGGAACCAGGATATCCGGGCTATCATCCATTCTCCACTTAGGGAAATCAAGCCTTCTGTGGAGCTTGGCTTAATCTGTTCATAGGACCTACAAGTTCCACTGCTCTCATATGGCCTCTTAGGCAGGTGAGAAGTAAAAGCATTTGGAAGCTAAAGGGCACTTACTTATGCACAGTTTACTCAGTATTCCCTGCCGATAGGAATTAATGCAGAGCTGGCATGGTGGTGCAAGCCTATAATCCCAGCGACTGGGGAGGCAGAGGCAGGAGGATCACAAATTCAAAACCAGAGGCAGCCTGTGTAATTTAGCAAGACCCTGTCTCAAAAAGTAAAACAATGGGCTGGGAGTGCAGCTCAGTGGTATAGCACTTGCAAAGCATGCAAGCATGAGGCTGTGGGTTCAATCCCCAGTACCGAAAAAAATAATAATAAAATAAAAAATAAAATTTAATGTAAGGTGGGTGCAGTGAGACATGCCTGTAATTCCAGCAACTAGGGAGGCAGAGGCAGGATGGCAGGTTTGAGGGCAGAGGCAGCTTGCATAACTTAGCAAGATCCTGTCTCAATATCAAAAGTAAAAAATTGGCTGGGGACGCAGCTCAGTGGTAGAGCGCTTGCAAAGCACGCAAGAGGCTCTGGGTTCAAACCCCCTGTTCCACAGAAAAAAAAAAAGAATGCATATTAGAGTTCACAGTTAAAGTGCTTATAATTTTCACCCTTTCTGTGGTGTTTCAATTAAAGGTGAAATTGTTTTTCTAGAAATTATATCTGGGCTCAGAGTCCTATTTCACAGAAATGGAACTATGGTTAATGGTTGGCAATCTGGTTTGGGTAGATTTCGAATATCTAAGTCAAATAAAATATTTTTCCATAACTTACACTCTTCTAGATAATTTAGTATCGAACCTTCTGAAATAGGCTTTAGAATGGAAAGCATTTATTTTGATAATGATAGAATAAGCTTATGTAAATAGAATTCAGTATAAATAATAAAAATTTATTTCCACAGAGAAAATTGCTTATTTCAGGATAGCATCACCACCTCCCAAGAAATGAATGCTAGCTGTACGATTTTATGATGAGTCAGATGTGTTCACAAGTATCTGGCCTACAGACAAATTTATAATTAATCAATAGTCTTTTTAATATAAGGAGAAAATTATCAAATGTGCTCCAACAAGGTCATAAACACATTTAAGGCATAAATCAAGCAAAAAAAATCTCTGCCACTATGACAAACTTGAAACATTAAATAACTATTTTGACCTAATTTTAGTATTCCTACATTTACATACTCAATATTAGAATTAGTATTTATAAAGCATATAAAGCAAGAGATAAGTCTCTTGACCAAAGTAAGAATTTTTTTTAAATTAGCAAGGTGTTTAACATATTTATAATTCTTTTTTTGTGTGTTTATTTTCTGCAAAAAAACAAAAACAGAAACCAGTTTGAGTAAAAAGTTGAGTACCAGAGATAGCTCTAATGATTAGAATCTAACTCTAGGCTCTATTCCCCCACAAAGAACATGCCAGAGTTGTCTAGTTAAGGCACTGTTCAATTTTCTTTCTTTGTTATCGTTCTTTGTTTGTTTTGAGACAGAGTATCATTATGTATCCCAGTCTGGCCTCAAACTCACCATCCTCCTGCCTCAGGCTCCTAAGTGCTGGAATTTACAGGAATGCGCCACCATGCCTGCCAAATTTTCATATTCTCACTGCTGCCACTATTATAAATAGGTAAATGTCCAACTAATTAGGTGGCTTTCCACATGCCATGTGAAAAAAGACATATTTGTACTAACGCCTGTGACACAACTTCTCAAGGCCTTAACTGAGGGAACGGAATCATTCAGAGCCCTGGTTTTCAATTGGGACAATTTTTGCCCCTTAAGGATCATTTGACAATGTATATTCATGGTTGTCCCAACTGGCACACAGTGAGTGGAGGCTAGAGAGGCTGGTAAATACCCTGCAAAACACAGGACCACCCCCACAGCACAGCATTAGCTGACTCCACACATCAACAGTGCCAAGGGTGAGAAACCCTAATCTGCAGAATGTCCAAAAACACTATCCTCTAGTGCAGGGCCTCCAAAAATTCCTTACCTCTCCTATGTCCAAACCATGACTGCTTTCATTTCAGGACCTGGAATTCTGTTTTAATGGCAAGCTTTTTGTAAAACTTTTTATTTTCCTGAAACTGGGTTTCCTCATGTAGCCAAGGCTGCCCTCAAACTTGAAATCCTATTGCCTCAGCCTCCTGAGTATATGGGATTACAGGCATGCATTACCATGCCTGGCTGTTTTGTGGGGTTTTGTTCTATTTTTGTTTTCTTTTGTTTTTCAGGAATAATATGCTGATTTAACAAAGAACTTCAATCATAAAAAGGGTAGAACCATTTACAGAATAACCTTACTATTATAAGTACCTTACAAAGAGACTTCACAGCTGAGCATGGTGGTGCATGCCTGTAATCCCAGCGACACAGGAGACGGCAGCAGAAGGATCACAGGTTTGAGGCCAAAGGCAGCCTGTGTAACTTAATAAGATGCTATCTCACACACACACACACACACACACACACACACACACAAAAGTTAAAAAAAAAGTAAAAAATGGGCTGGGGATACAGCTTGTAAAGCATGCATGAGACACCCTGAGTTAAAGCCCCCAGGACTGGGGGGATGGGGGGAAAGGGAGGGAAGGAGGGAGGGAGGGAAAAAGGGAGAGAGAGAGAGATTACATATTGTACCCATTAGATCATCTGTTAGTTCCTAAATCAGTTAGAAAGCTCATTTAACCTATTTCCTTGAGACAAATTTAAAATCTTCTACAAATTGTTAGTTCTTTTTTTGTTTGTTTTGTTTTGTTTTGTGGGGAAGCACTTATTTTTTTGTTTATTGGTTTTGTTATTTTGTAATAGTCTCAATCTGTAGCTGAGGCTGACTTGGACTTTGTTGCCTTGAACTCATGGTGATGCTCCTGCCTCAGCCTCCTGAGTGCTGGGATTAGATGCATGGGTCACCATGCCCAGCAATTCCTTCTTGTACTTCACCTTCTTTCTGTGCTTTCTCTAATCTTGTATCATTGGTTCATTGTACCCCTTAAACAATAAGACTGAAAACTAAGGATGTAAGATACGTCTAAAACAAACATACAGTAACTTTGGCTCTTCCTCCTATACAGATAAAGCATTCAAACAGCAGGAATGGAGTTATTTTCATAGGTATGGCAAGAGAAATTCAAATATGCTTGTTCAGGTTTACATGTATTTGTCATCATTAAATTTAAGATGGCCCAGAGTATGAAACCACCAGCCAGGAGGCTCTTTTGGGAAATTTAATAGCTGAACTTTAGCAGTATTTTTGGATTCTATTATTTTTTAATGATGAACATAATCCAAAGTAAGACCATAACTCAGCAGTTAATGCTTTCTAGAGGGGTATGCCACTTACTAATGCATTTTGGGTTCTAAAATGCTAGTGGCACTCTTGGACAAAATGTTTCTTCAAATTCAATGTACTAGATGTTTGGATGGGAAGAAGCAGAAGCAAGGTATTCATTACCATCAAGTAAGTGATTCTCACATCTCCCTTTAAAAATGTTAATTTGCCTGGCTGCATGACACACATTTGTAATCCCAGCAACTTGGGAGGCTAAGGCCATAGGCCCCCAACTTAGTGAGACCCTGTGTGAAAATAAAGAGAAGAAAAGAAAAAGGGAGGCTGTGGGTGTAGCTCAGTGATAAGAGTATTTGCCTTGCATGCACAAGGCCTTGGGTTCAATCTCTAATCCCACACACATATAAAAAGTTAATGTGTTTGTAGACTAGGAAACTGTCCTATACCTCCATAGGCTTTAGCAGTGGGGAGAGCAGAGTTGGTATCTTTGGTCTGACTTTGTGTGGCAACACAGATGGAGGAAACTTAAGACTGTCTCTTATCCTTCTTTGTTGGGAGACTGAGAAAGTAAGAGGTAACACCACTGGACCCTCAGAATTATCAGTTTCCTCCAGCCACAGTTTTCTTCCCCTGCACCAGTGCCCAGCTGTGTCTTTACATTACCTTACAAAGCTTGTGTATGAAAGTGACATAGCCTCCTTCTAGGCGGTACTTTACTGTTTGGTATGCTTCACAAAATAGTTTTGCAAGTGCTATGTTGGGCTTGACTCCCTAGTTCTTCTACAATTCACTAAGTATTCCCTCTTGATAGCCAGACCTTTTCATCCCAGTTAAGAAGCAAAGAGGACACTAACCCAACAGAAGCTATCCAAAGCTTTGAGGAAGAAGCAAGCCATTTTAAAGGCAGACAGAAATCTCTGAAATGGGGATCCAATGTCAGCAGCACTCCTTTGGTTCCTGTTTTAATGGCAGTCTAATCACTGCTGTATGTCACGCTAATTAAATGGGCTGTCAAAACCCATCCATGAGGAAAGTCATCAGCCCATGAGTCTGATGTGAACTCCATGTCAGCAGTTGCAGCATGATCTTTGAAAGGACTTCGGAAAAGCAAATTCAAAGAATGCAAAGGCCAAACACAAGGCATCAGCCTTGTTACTCAGTTATAAATGTGTGCTTGTTTTTATCCTACAGGTCCAAGCAGAGAGAATACTACAAACAATAAGGTAGTAAATAAAAAAGGATTAGAAAGATCTCCAAGATAGATTTCAACACCATTGCCTCAAAATACTTCCTTAGTGAGGTATGATGGCCTGTAGTCCCAGCTATCTGGCAGAGAGCTGAGGCAAGAGGATCACTTAAGCCCAGGACCTCAGAGGCAGCCTGGGCAACAGGGGGAGATCCCATCTCAAAAACAAACAAACAAGAAAAAAGCCAAACAGAACAAAACTTTACTAACCAGAAATTTACGAACCTTCTATCTGCCTCTTTCCAACCTCTAAACTTCACTGAAGCCAAGAGGACTAGTAGAGATTGCCCAAGTAAACTCCCTTGTTTTACAGATGAGAATTTACTAATGTCAGGGTAAGACGCAGGCCCTAGAATCCTCGCTGAGTACTTCTTCATCACATGACCTCTCCTTCCTAAGAAATGAAGCAGAATGGCACACACCTATAATCCCAGTTATTCAAGAGGCTGAGATAGGAAGATTATAAGTTTAAGACCCCAGATGCAGCTTGTGCAACTTAATGAAACCCTGCCTCAAAATAAAAAAATATGGTGGATGTAGACTGCTTGCCTAGAACGAGTAAAGCCCTGTGTTAGATCCTCAGCTCTGTTTGAAAAAACAGGGGTGGGGGGGAGGGCTGTGTGCGGTGGTAGCGCACGCCTATAATCCCAGAGGCTCGGGAGGTGGAGGCAGGAGGATCATAAATTCGAGTCCAGAGGCAATCTGCGTAATTTAGCGGGACCCTGTCTCAAATAAAAAGTAAAAAAAAAAAAAAAAAAAAAAAAAAGGGCTGGTGGCGCAGCTCAGTGGTCCAGCACTTGTAAAGCATGCAGGCACGAGGCCTTGGGTTCAACACGCAGTACCACAAAAAAAAAAGTGTGGGGGGCAGTGGAGAGGGCTGCAGCTTAGTGGTAGAGTACTTGCCTAGTGTGTGTGAAGCCATGGGTTCAACCCTCCAGGACTAGGGAGGGGGGAAAAAAATGGAACAGAAGAACTGGCTCAGAACTCTCTGGATACAAATCACTGATGGAGCTGAAAATTATAACAAAGCTGCCTCTCAGTCTGTATTGTTAGACTAAATGATCTCAATTTTCCCCACACTGTTTTGAGAAGGCTGACACACGCTATATAATATCTGTTACTGTTGTGTGGCTCCTCTTCTACTTCTCTTTCCTTTGTAAAGGATTTTGAATGCAAATTGAAAGAAAAAAAAAAGGGGGGGGGAAATGTCAATCAAAACTGGGCAAAGTACTTTACAAATGTCCCAACAGAGTGTAACTGAAGGACTATGTCTTGCAGGTAATTCATCATCTTTATTACAAAACAAATTTTTGATATACGTAGGGCATTTCAGTAAATATTATCACATTTAACGTTCTGTCAAAAGTCCCAAATATTCACAATTTTTCCCATGATATCATTTTTACTGATAATAGGTTTTGTTGATTGGGATTACTGCCTAGACATTTAAAGCTGAGAAAATAAAGGCTTAAAGAGGTCATATAAGTAGCTCAAGGCCACACAGCTAGAAATTGATGGAGCTGAGCTTTGACTCATGCTTGAGTCCTGATTTTTCACCATTTTTCTGTCTTCCCTCCTTTGACTCTGGTTGCCATCTACTGCAAATCTATGGAAAAACTCACTGATTATAACACTACTACATTTAGAATTAAATCTTAAAAAAATGTTGGCCCAGCTCCTGAGGCTCAGTAGGTACATTGTTGTTGTTGTTAGGTACCATCAAGTCAGGACCTACTCATAACGACCCTATGTACAACAGACAAAACATTACCTGCCACTATGCCATGCCCAGCACTATTGTCAGTGCTTGTCTGCTGTTCATAAGGTTTTCAATGGCTGATTTTTTGAGGGGGAGGGGGCTGCCAGGTCCTTCTCTCAAGCCTACATCACCTGGTATTCCCAGGTGGTCTCCCCTCCAAGGTCTAACCCGGCCTGACCCTGTTTACTTTCTGAGATCTGATGAGATCAGATGCCACAGATGTACAGCTATAGGCAGTAGGTACATAACTGGCCCCAGATCACAGACCCACTTAGTTTTGCCAAAGGGATCAGGCCAGATGCCTTACCTAACAACTCTCACCCATTAGCTTGCCCAGGAAAATGGGAGACAAGCTGAAGAGTGTCACAGAAGTGTATTCTTCATCCATATAAAATTAAGCAACATTCATTTTGATGCACATCTGAGAACTATAACTGAATAAACAGATATTAGCAATGCTGCTTGAGGACTTTGCTAATAGTTATGTAAATAGAGTTTGTAACATAACAGAAAAAAAGCTGTAAAAGAAAATTCACATCCAATCTATATGAAATATACACAGTGCAAAAGATAAAAATCAACCCAGTCACAATTCTATACTGGCGGTTAGTAAGGTCTAGATTCATGTGGCTTTTATCTCTAGCAGGTATTTATGGTCTTTATTTGGTTGTACCTAAGTGTTATTTTAATTTTTTATACCCAACATGTGTCCCACTGAATGTTTTTATCGAACTATTTTTATAACTTTTTAAGACTTATTTGGTTAAACCATTCTTATGATCAGAATCTCAAAATGCATTTCACTGGGGCATATATATGTGATCTCTTAATTGCTGCAATTCAGGAGGTATTTTTTTTTTAAGGGCTTTTAATACAAACAACCCAGCACAACCCAGTAAAAGGCTTTGGGAGCAGAGGAGATATGAAAGATAGGTACCTCGTAGTTTGAGAGAAAATCTAGTAATTCTGATTGAGATGGGATGTAGAGAAGTGGTTTCATCACCCGGCGGACAAACTTCTCAATGTAAACAGCACTCATGGGGCCTTTGTATTCGATTGGTCCAAAACTAGTACCAAAAAATAAATAAATAAAATAAAAATAATATACCACACATTAAAACTGTAACGTACAGGTAAACTCATCAACACCACAAGCTGGAAGTATCTTGCTTCAGTATGGGCTGCTCAGAGGGAAGTAGCCTACTTTGCTCAGGAGGTGACTAGAGGGCTAATTAAGAATCAGCCTCAGCCTCCCAAGTCCCTGGGATTATAGGCATGTGCCACAGTGCCTAGCTTGAACTGATAGAATTTTTGACTCTGGCGCACACGTCGGGGGCAGGTGGCACACACTTGGGAGGCAGAGGCAGGAGGATCACAGGTTCGAGGCCAGAGGCACCCTGCGTAACTTAGTGAGACCTTGTCTCAAAATAAAAAGATAAAAGGGGGCTGGGGATGCTGCTCAGTGGTAGTTTGCAAAGTATGTCTAAGGCCCTGGTTCACCCCCTAATACCACACACACACACACACACACACACACACACACACACACGATTTAGCACTATAGGTACAAAGAGCTGTTACCCTATGAGCGTCATTTGACTGCAAATTAAATTCACTCTAGTCGCTAAAGAAAAATTCCCACAATATTTCTATAAAAACAAAAATAAGCAAACAAAAAAGGTAGCCCTGGAAACTGACCACATGCTAAAGGACACAAGGATCTTAACTATGATTCAACACAGGGAGGCTGACTCCTTTTACATGTAACTCTGAAATAAGGAAGAAGTTGGGCAGTTGACCTCTGGCCTACTAAAAAGCAAGTATTAAATATTCCCATAGGCATTTACACAAAGGATCACTAAATGAACCTTAAACGCATTTAAATCTCTCTTGCAACAGGAGAAAGTTACATGAAAGTATAAAGTCAGTGGGCTGTGTGAAAGACCTTTCCTCCTTCCCCTTGTGAGTGTGGGGACACACAAGAACTTGATCCAGTACTGCTGAGTACTATCCGCACCATTCAGTTAGCTATCTAGGCGAGGTGGATTCCCACATGGCTCTCTCTCCATACCCCTAAGCTAATTAGAATTCTCCCACGGTTCTCTCAATCCTGAACTAAACAGACAAGTATAACTGAACTGCAGGTGCTGTGGTGGGGGAGGTACATGAAATTCAGCAACCCTGTAACCATTCTTTTCCTTAAATAGTAATTGACATTAAGCTTATTGTCAATACCAACAATAAACAAAGCACAGTAAAGAAATATACACATGCTGTGCTTACAATATTGTAACCCACGAGGTTATAAAAATTCACATACCCACTTATGAGAAAAACACAATTCTTCAACTGTGCATTGCAGAATATGATGCCAGAGGAATTTAAGTATGAAAAAAGCAAAAGCAGGATTCTATAAAAACAGCTGGGAGACAAGAGTCAAAAAAAAATTTTTTGGAGGTACTTGAGGGTTGAACACAGGACCTTGCACATACTTTAAAGTACTCTACCACTGAGCTGCACTCCCGGGCTCTTTTTTATTTTTCATCTTGAGGCAGGATCTCGCTAAATTACACAGGCTGCAACTGGTCTTGAATTTGCGATCCTCCTGCCTCAGCCTCCTGAGTTGCTGGGATCACAATGTGCACCTGGCCAGAGTCAAAAATTTTATCAATTCAAGCTAGGCACTGTGGTGCATGCCTATAATCCCAGGGACTTGGGAAACTGAGGCAGGAAGACCAAGAGCTCAAGACCTGCAGCAGCCTGCACAACTTAGTGAAACTCTGTTTCAAAATAAAAGCTAAATAGAAGAGGGGCTGGCATCTGGACACAGTGGCTCATGTCTGCAATCCCAGTGACTCCAGAGGCAGAGGCAGGAGGGTTGCTGGTTTGAGGCAAGAGGCAGCCTGTGTAACTTAGTGAGACCCTGTCTCAAGATAAAAAACTTTTGTTTTTTTTAAGATAAAAAATTTTAAAAATGGTCTAGGGGTGCAGCCCAGTGGTGGAGCACTTACAAAGTGTGTGCGAGGCCCTGGGTTAAACCTATAAGTACCACAGAAAGGCAGGGGGCTGGGAGGTGCAGTACAGCGGTGGAGGCTCCAGTTGAACCCCTCAGTGCCCTGAAAATTTTTTTTAAATTAAAAGAACTTAAAAATCAATCAATTCACAACTTAGCACAAATTCGTTCAGTTTAAAAATTAACACCATCACCACCAACCCCATCAAATCACCAACTATTCTTAAAGGAAAAAAAATCAGAAGAGCACTTGATAATTCACTTTGTTCAGCAAAAAGAAGCCAACCAACCCAAGAACCTCATTTATTCAAGCCAACAGGCTTTGCTGAATTTTCCTGGTATGGCTTCCTAAGAGTCCTAGCGACATGTAAAGGTTAACAAGATAAAAGAATGCAGTAGATAAAGCATGTTAGCCACTGCTGTCGGACAGGCTGATGTAGGGCTACCGAACTCTGACAGAGGGGCTTGTGAGAATCTACCTCCCTGCTTCAGACTATAAATAAGCTTCCTTTGTGACCAGTATCAATCCAAAATAATAATAAAACTACAACAGAAAAAGCCCACTAGTTTCTTTACGCAGCTACTACCGGGTAAGCCATTATAAAAAGCAAAAGCAATGGCAGCAACAAAATCACACAAACAGCAAGGGTCTGTTCTGGAATGAAACCCACTGGGCATATGTGTGAGCACTATTAAGGAGAAGAACCTCACGCCGACCCAAATGCTCCCAAAAGCACTCGGCCGATGGAATACCTGTGTGTGGATGCACAGGTACACACTGGAGGAATGCCTGTGCCTTAGCACTGCTTCAAGCACACTTGGAATAGTAAGTGTTGAAATGAGCAGTAAAGAGTCTGAAAAGAATTGACTCAGTAAAACAGTGTAAGAAAGTACTGTATAACCATGGACATTTGTACTCAATTAAAAGAAATTCTCCTGATTTTAATGTCACATCAAGTGAAGTTGACCTCTGGGCAGCTTGCAAGGACTATAACCCCTACTAGGTATTTGTACCCTTTTCCAAAGCTAAAAAGTACTGCAGGGATGTCAGCAGGACAAGCTCATCATCTCATTATGGAGCACAGAGGTGTAGAACTTTCATGTACAGCATCTTATGCTTACCTCTAAGAAGAAATAACCAACCATGAGACAGTTACTGAAAAAGTATTCTTAGATTCTAGAAAACCTGCACTTTGGCCTTCAAAGTAGAGGCACAATCTCCAAAATTACTGGACAAGAAGCAAAATTGTTTGGAATGGTTCCCAAGCAAAAACAAACAAACAAACAAAAAAAAAAACAGGCTTGTTACTGCAAATATTAAAATTACAACTACACATATTTACCACTCAGAAGGAAATCTGAGGGTAGAAACTGTGGTTTTGCCCAAATATGATTAATGACTTCTAAGAAACAATACTATGTGCCACACAATAGTTTATAGTATGGAAGTGGGATGGAATGGGACAGAGGCCATAAAGCAGTTTCCTGGTGCTTGCTCTAAGTCTCTACTGATTAAGGCCCGTGAAGTTAAGAGGGAGAGAGAGGCAAAGCCTAAAAAGTAAAGCTCTCACTAATCAAACTGCCTTTATCCACTTAGCCTTCCATAAAATCCAAGCCAGTCACACTGAACAAGATCCAAAATCCATCTTCTACCTCTGAAACCCCTCAAGTCAGGCTTTCAGACATGACTTAACATCCACAGCAGGGTCTGGGCAGTACTTCCAAATCAAACACCAATGTTTATGCGTGAAAAAGAGGCACCTTAACTGAGATAAACACCAGAGGTACCCTTTTGTTATTTCCGGTCAAATGAATGCATCTAGGAACAAAACTCATTTTTGAAACTTGAGTTTCTTAGTCTTCTTTGTGATTTCTGAATTATGAATCAGTAGTAATTTTCTTCCTAATAGAAAGGATAGTATGATACCCTTCTTTATCTACTTTTTTTCCTTTCTTTAGTTTTTTGTTATTGTTTTTGCTTTTGTTTTTCCCAGTATTGGCAGTTAAACCCAAGGTCTGGCACATGCTAGACAAGCTCTCTACCACTGAGCTAACTTCATCAGCCCTTTATTTACTTTGAGGTAGGGTCTAAGTTGTCCAAGCTGCCCTCAAGCTCAAAATTCTCCTGCTTCAGTCTCCTGAGTAGCTGGGATTATAGGTGTGCACCCTCACACCTGGCATGAGGCACCCTCTTGAACATGTGATGCTAATAGGCAATGAGATGAGGAATTTTGTATATTTTTGCACTACAAAACACTTTTTGAATAGCTCAGCCATACCATGAATAATTTGTACTTTTAAAAACACTGCCACAATATAAATAATAACATAAAAAGATAGTCACAAAAATTATAAAAACCAGCTAAGTAAATAGTATTACTGTCTGATCTCATCGTTAGCTTATAAAAAGGAGTAGACATGCATATTCACAGGAGGAAAGAGATCAAAATAGTGATTATATATAGCTAAAAAAATTATCAAGATCCCTTTTTAATCTTTTTCCTTATCTGTACTTTCTCAGTTTTCTACAGGGAATACCTAATACTCTCACACAGAAAAAACTTTGTTTACAAATTGACGAACTTAAGCAAAACGAGAAACATCACTGGGAAGTCCTTACCTCCGATGATACAGATGTATTACAGGAAAATAAAAGAAGTGTTTCTGTTTTCTGCATTTCCCCTGGTTCCACCAACAGTTAACTGCCACAAACAACACCTGTGGGGCCAAAAAAAGGTTTCAAGTGACTATGAATAACTGAATAGTTACCAAGATGTAAAAGATGAAATTATAAAAATGGAACTAGTCCTTGCTTGCTGAAACAGAAAGTCTTTTAAGAAACTGTTTTGAACATTCAAAGAAGGTTAACATTTACCACTAAAATAAAAAAGACAAGCCAAGTGTGATCGTATGTTTGTAATTCCAACACTTGGGAGGTAGATGCAGGAGGATCACAAGTTCAAGACCAGCCTGGGTTCCTTAGCAAGAACTTATGAGGCTGGCCCAAAAGGAAAATTATTTATTCTGAATTTCAAAAGGAATGCACCCCAAGGCACTTTTTCTAAGCATGAAAGCTTTCTCTATACCCTGGGAAGGTAGTTTAGTGACAGATCACGTGTCTAGCATGCGTGAGAATCCGGGCTTGATCCCCAGCACTGCAAAAAGAAAAAAAAGGAGGGGAAGAGAGATATCTTTTTATTATCAAACTGAGTATCCAAAAATGAAAAAGCAAATATTACTGCAGCCAGGTGTGATGACACACACCTGTAATCCCAGCACTTGGGATGCTGAAACAGGAGGATCTCAGGTTCAGACCAACCTGGACTACATAGCAAAACCCTGTCTCAAAAAACCAAAAAGATGATGTTACTGCAAATAAAACATCATAATGTCAAAGAACTATTTTAATGACTATTTTAAAAACCAATAAAGATAACTGATGGCTTAAGCCATGCTCTAGAAGACAGTACTGAAGAGTAAAAACATGCATTAAATATACATTTATAAGTGGATGCTGAAGTATTTAGGGGAAAACACCCTATGGATTAATAGATCAACATGTCTCAGCTTTGGCACTACCGTCACTAGATACAGGGTTGGGTTATGTTTGGCTTTGCTATGAGAGAATACCCTAAGAACTAACTGCAGGATGGTCAAAGGTGTTTAGTAGCTTTCCTGGCTATCCCTAGATACCAGTAGCACCTGTCTTAAGTAGTGACAACCAAAATGTCTCCAGAGAAGGCCAAATGTCTTGGGGATGGGGCAGTGGCAAAACTGCTTCTAGCAGAGAAGGTCTGGTTTAGAGGGATGGTTAGATGGATAAACATATGACAAAATAGACCTAATAAAATGCAGGTGGTGAATATCTGTAAAATTCTTTCACCTTTGCTGTATGTTTGAAATTTTTCATAATTACTGAAAAAATATAAAGACCACTACAAACAAAAAGTCAAGTTCAAATGTTTTACACCTACTACCACAATAATGGGCTGGGATTTAGCTCAGTTGGTAGAGTGCTGCGCTGCAGTCTCTAAGGTCCTGAGTTCAATTCCCAGCACCACAAAAATGGGAGAAGGACCTGGCAATCCACTCCCAAGGCAATCCCGAAACCCTATGAGGTGTTTGAAAACCCTACGAGGGTTGCCATGAGTCGGATACCAACTCAATGGCACCTAACAACAACCACCACCATAATAACACCATCGTTCAAAACTTGGTGGCAACTCTTCAGAACTCCCTTTAGAGTCTATTTCTAACAAAGAAAATGGAATGTCTTTACTTAAGGTTGGCATTTCTTTTTTACTCAAAAACAGGCCATAATCTACCATCTCGCTGATTCTATTAAACAATATGGTTCAAAAGATTCTTGCCTGTTTTGAAAAACAGATCCACTCCTTCCCTACTGAATGCATGCAACACTCAGCTCTCAATTTGGAAGGAGCTGAAAAATACTTTTGGAAAGAGCAGGGCAGGTTACTATGAGTGGCACTACAATTCCTTCTGCCTGTCGCTGTGGGATCTTAAACTCCAAGACCCCTGCAAACACAAGGTCCTACTTCAGAAAACCAGGACAAACAGTATCAGCTTACAGAGCCATTGTGAAGATTAGTGATCACTCAGGACATACGACTTAAGGTGACAGCAAACTAACACTAATTTACACTTAACCTAAAATATAATACATCCCCCCTCCGTCCCCCCATAGGAGACAGGATCTTTGTTCTCTGGATTCAGAAACTGGAGGTGACTGACAAAGTCAGGCTTGCTTTTACACTTACAGACTACTTGCCTCCCAGGGCTCCCTTAGAACTCCTGTTTCCTCACTGGAAGAGCTAACCTTGTAAGGAATACAGAGCTATATTTACCAGTACCTAGTATGCTTTCAGGAATATGATGGCTAAAAAGGTTTTGCTGGGCTGGGCAGGATGCCTAGCCACCGTTTATAAGGTTTCTTGTTTCTAAGAAAAACCAACTGAGAGTTCCAAACGAACTTCTGCAACTCAGGTGCCTACACATGTTACCTCAGGTCAGTGCTTCTCAGCGGGAACCTCTTCGACATTTGTGGGTATTTCTGCTTGTTGCAATGATTGGGGAAAGGTATACAGCATGAGTAGGGCAGTGGCTCTGGTCGATGTCCTATGACGCTCAAAACTGCTCTGCACCGGGAAGAGTCACCCATATCATCGCACAGTAGTTATGAAAGCCTACGGAACACTGATGCTGGGGAAAACCCCACCTGTTATTATCCAAACCCAGAACCTAACTCCATTTAACACGCGAATCCAAGGCACAGCTGCTATGTTCACTGAATTTCTCAGAAGGCAGCTACTGCACAAAATGAGAGCAGAAAGCCCTTCATTTGGTTCAGGACTTCAGCAGCTACTCAGCATCTTGGACAATTGATCACAAAGCCAGTGCAGTATCTGAGCCACCAGCACATTACACCTCATCAGTCTGCATTAATAACTGTCCCATTCACAGTGGCTTCACATACAGCAGGTAAAAAGGCATGCTTTACCCAAGCATTTACATACTAAAATATGTAACAGTTAGTCATTTATAATTTCCTCTTTTCTCACTACTACTTTGTTACAATGAGTGGGCTAGATTGCTTTGAAATTACATAGTAGGGAAATTTTATCATCTATGAATTACTTTTCAGGCAGAAAAAGGGACATCATAATATACTCATTTTCTAAAGGGCAATTGGGATCCACTAGGCTGCCGTAACAGAAAACTCATTTGCCTATTTATCTCTCTCACCTAGTCCAAAGGTGGCATTCATTAAGCATCTGTTGTATATGACTCTAGTCCATGTATTGAAAAGGTCAGCCTCGTTACAAAAAAATGTAGTCAAATCACACATGCATTTCTCCTAATAAAATACCTAACCAAGCTGGGCCTGGTGGCACACGCCTGTAATCTCAGCACTTAGGTGGCTGAGGCTGGAGGATCAACATGAATTTGAGGCCAGTCTTGTCTATATAGCAAGCTCCAGTCCAGCCTGTGCCACAAAGTAAGACCCTGTCTCAAAATAAACAAAAATAAAATAAAATAAATAAAAAACAAAATAATACACACCTAACTAGCAACCATCAAATGGACATGCAAGAACCCAGATTTCCGGTCCCCTTACCTCTTTCAGTGCTGGAACCACAGAGCCTAGGCTCACGGAATGAGCTCTGGTCTCTGTCTCAAGCCCCAGTATCTGCTCCCACCCTTAACCCTAACTGACAATGATCATCACAACTGCAAACCCTTCTTGCTTCTTTACTGAAGGTCCTGTACTTTACAAAGTACTCCTGGAGTTCACGCTGGCTGTGGGGCCATTCTCCCCTACACACAAGCTTGCGTGGGCATGAGCTCCCGGGCTGAATGTGAGCATTACCTGGTCTGACAGCTGGCTCGCTGCGTGCTCGATTTCTGCCCTGGCAGCGATGGACTGGCCGCACCACGGGGCATAGAAGAACAGCAGTACCACCTCCGAATCCCGGCGAACATGCTCAGCATAGTCCAGCTGCCCCTGGAAGAGGTCAAGGACCAGAGACCTCGAGGAGAAAAAGCTGACGGGTGGCTTTGCTGGTATTATCACATCTTTTGCTCGACTAAAAAAGAGGAAATACAAGATTGTTTAGTTTTTTGTCTTCTAACAATGGCTTTTTGTGGAAGGAGAACAAAGCTTAAAAGAAAAAGCCTCTTCTGAATGAGCAGATGGAGTCTCCAGATCACTGTCCTGAAAGATGAAGCAATGTACTGTGTTAAGGTAACATCCGAGCTGGGTGTGGTGGCACCTGCCTGTAATCCCAGCGACTCAGGAATTGGAGGCAGGAGGATGGCAAATTTGAGACCAGAGGCAATCTGTGTAATTTAGTGAGACCCTGTCTCAAAAAAGTAAAAAACGGGCTGAGGGTGCAGCTCAGTGGTACAGCACTTGCAGAGCATGCAAGTGCAAGGCCCTGGGTTCAACCCCCAGTACCGCAAAAAAAAAAAAAAAGGTAACATTTAGTTGACCCAGTGCAGACATGAATAACATTTTAGAAAAAAACTCTCTGGTGTTCTGTCCCCCCATATGTGGACTGGGAAAGCACAGAGAACACAGGAATCCAGTCTCACCTCCCAAACCCCAGGACTCCACCTTGTCTCTCCGAAGCCTGGCTCTCCATAGGAGCCACTGACCTCTGGCATTACAGCCAGCACCTCTTGAGCTCAGAAGTATGGAGAGGGAGCATACATGCCACCACTAGGGAGAGTTCTATGAGAGATGCTTCCAATTGATTCAGCTTCAAGAAAACATTCTGTTTATTAGGTAGAATTGGCCTGTACTTACCCAGGGCATTCAGGCAAATGTAATAATTAAATAATAATAGACATTTCTCCAGACAATCAGAATTCAAGGGGTAAGAAAGATAAATAACAAAGCAATAGCCTACTGAATTGGAAAATAGGCCTTCTGAACACCTGAGGGTCCCAGCAAGGAGAGATCAGGAGAAAGAAAAGAACATTGAAAAAGTGGTCTGAAGTCACAGAGAGACCACAACTTTCCATTGCTTGTTGTTGTTGTTAGGTGCCATCGAGTCAGCATCCGACTCATAGTGACCCTCATAGGGTTTTCAATGGCTGAGTGCTTTGGGATTGCCTTGGGAGTGGATTGCCAGGTCCTTCTCCCATTTTTGTGGTGCTGGGAATTGAACTCGGGGCCTCAGAGACTGCAGCCTCAGAGACTGCAGCGCAGCGCTCTACCCACTGAGCTAAATCCCAGCCTTCCATTGCTACAAACAGGTTTTGGCTAAGGTTGTATTTCACCAAGACAAAGAGACCTAGTAAACACCTTGAGCTGTCCACATAGCATAAAGCTTGGACAGGAGTTTAGATAGGAAACAAATAGAAGATACAAAAATGGAACCCCCCAAAATACTAGAGTGACCCAAGGGAAGGCAGAAAGGGAACAAGAAAGGGAAAAAACCCAGACAATACGAACGGAAAACAAGGAGCAGGAAGACTTAAACCCAACCACATCAATAATTACAGTAAGCACAGAAGGACTAAACAAGAGGAAAAGATTGCCAGGCAGTATAAAGCCAGATCTAGTCATGTGTTATTTAAAAGAGACACATTTTAAATATAAAGATGTAGGAGAGAAGGATAAGAATGAGAAAAGATAAACCATGTCAACAGCAAACCTAAGAGCTGACCTGTCTCAGGACGTAAAAGGATAAACTGGGGCATATTCTTATAATTAAATGTCACTCCAAAATTAGAAAGAAAAAAAAAAAAAACAACCTACTCATACTATAACTTGGATGAGTCTCAAAACAATTATGCTGCATGAAAAGAAGTTAGGCACTAAAGCGTCCACACCATACCAATGCATTTATATGAAATTCCAAAACCAGCAAAAGTGTTAAAGGAGTAAATCTTCTACTTATCCACTCAAACTAACATTTTAACCCTGCAGTGTATGTGGAGGCGTTGGTCTATGCAAAGCACATTCATAAAGTGAAAACTCAATTGCTTACACAATTAGTCAAAAACTGTTTACTGAGGCACTGTTATTGTCCTTCATGCACAGGGGCTGAAGCTGTAGCAGATAATACACTAAGCTGCTGAGGAGCTTCCTTCCTAGGGGAGAAAGACAGGCAAACAACCAAACATGTAAATAATAATAAAAATACACAAAATGGCCATTACTGTGTGAATCATACACCATGGTGCTATAACAGAGGGACATGACAACTCCTGAATGGTGATCAGGGTGATGTCATTTAAGCTGAGACCTGAGCAAGAAGAGAGCCACACAAAGAAGTGAGGAAGACCCTGTGGCAAAAAAGTGGCACATTTTCAAGATTCAAAACTCTTCTCTTTGGAGGAATCATTTTGTTACCATTCAAATTGTACGTTAAGCATCAAATAATGCATCCTGAGGGGAAATGTAAGCATCTGACAACTCAAGAAAAGGCTAATCAACTCAGTGTTTTTGCTCTGCAGATTCAGTGGAGTTCCTAAAGTCATCAAGTCAGATTAAAAAAAAAAAAAAAAAGGCCAAACAAAAAAGCATTAGCCATGGAACAGAAACACTTGCCTCTGCTCCATCAGAAACACTCACTAGTTTTTGTCGCTTCAATTTGCTTTACATTTTTGAAAAACTATCTATAGATTAAAGATTTCCTGCAGCTCTGAAGTCTAAAGAACAGATGCAATAACCTGATGAGTTGGTTACAAACAAGAAAGGCCTGCTGCAATTTTCTCAATTTTTATATAAAATTTATGCCTAACACCTACTTCCACAGAGGAACTGAAACAATTTTTGCAATAAAGCAAAACGAATATACTTATCCATTTATACCTAATATACATACCCATTTTCCCCTTCAAATCAAGGTAAAGGGAAAGCAAGCAGGAAGAAGTCATGAACACTAAATGCACAGAAATACAGATAGGCAGAGATTAAATGTCCAGAAATGCACAATTATTAATTGTGCCTCAAACCACTGGTCTGAACTTAGCTAAGCAACAGAGACTGAAGAGGGCAATCACTTATTTCAGGCCTGGTGCTAGTAATAAAAATTAAATTAAAAAAAAAAAAAGCTTCCACTCCAAAAAAATTCCAGTTATTCTCCCTTAAGCCTCTGTCCTCATTAAAGATCTTAAAATAAGAAAAAGGAAGCAGAAATGCTACAGTAGGACAGCAATAAAGAAGTATCTTGACATCACTCCACCAGAAAAAAAAAGGCTGAAAATTTTGAGTCTATCAAAAAGACTGTCAAATTTGTCAGTAGCATAGAAAGAAGATGGATAAGCGAGTAGCATTCATGAGCTCACTCTCCTTACCAAGAGCAGGTAAGAACCTTTTTCTGGCTGCCCTATAAACCAGAGTTACACTTTTCCTTCTTCCTGAAATCTCAAAGGACTTTTCTATCAACTAAGTCATATTATCTTGTCTAGGATCAAACATTAAACATTATATCTACAGCTGGACAAATTGATGTAAATAAACTCCACACCCTTGTAGCAGGGCTCTTGCTTCCTAATTTGAACCCAAGTGCCAACCTGCAATACTCTGCCTCATAAAATACTTTATATTTTCCTTGTGGGAAATAACAACAAAGAGTAAAGTGTCTAGTTCCTTAAGATAAAGAATTCAAAATTCAGCTCAGTCACATGGTTAATACATGGTTATGATCTGGGGTAGGTTTTGAAACAGGACCATGGCTTGATTGACTCCATATACAAATTGGGAAGGATAGCAATATATCCATACTTCACTGGGGATTTTAGGTGTAAATGAGATCCATACTAGGATCTCAGTTATGCATTAAGTTAATAAATGCATTCATAGAAACACTAGTTCCCAAGCAGGCATTTTTGTCTGGCAGGAGACATCTGGCAATATCTGGTTGTAATATCTGGGGGTGGGTGCTACAGGCATCTACTGGGTACAGGTCAGGGATGATGGTAAATATCCTAGAATACACAAGACAACCTTCTACAACAGAGAATTATCTGGCCCAAAATACCAAAGTGGCTAAAACTGAGAAACCCAGCTGGCCATACAACTCTTGTCACATGGCAAATACCCAATAATAACTCCAAGTAGTTCTCTTCCCACTAAAATCTCCAATCACTTGACTGTTATTAGATGCTGACAAGTCCTGTCTGACTCAGCGACCCTTATAGGGTTTTCAATGCCTGATTGTCCAGGATTTGCCTCGGGAGTAAAATACCACATCCTTCTCCCATTTTAGCGGTCCTGGGGATCAAACCTGGGTCCCCAGAGAGTGAGAAGCAGTACTCTACCAATTGAGCCAAACCCCATTCCTTAGATAGTAGGGGCCACTCATTGCGCTCAACAAACTCAAAAATGTCCCAAGTTGAAATCTCCCTGTTTACTGCTGTGTGGTCACAAGAGATTTTTAGAAGTGGAAGTCTCAAAAGATACACGGTGGACCTGGGAGGTCAGAAGTACAAAAGAAATGTAAATTTCTTAATCTGTGTACTTTCCTAAAAAGCAGCACATTAGCAAAAGGCATTGGCTAGGCACCATGGCACACGCACCTATACTCCCCAGCAACTCAAGGGGCTGAGGCAGGATAGGTAGGTTAGAGGCCAGAGGCAGCCTGTTCCACCTGGCAAGACCCCTATCTCAAAATGGGAGTAGCTCAGTGGCAGACCATTTGCCTAGCGCTAGGTACTGGGTTCAATCCTCAGTACCATGAAAGGAAAGAAAGAAGAAAAGGGGGAAAAAAAGGCATTAACAAGGCTTTTACCAGTTCCAGGAAAACACCAAGGCTGATCAGCCTCAGACCTTTGCACTCGCTATTCCCTCTACCTTGGACACTGTTCCGCCAGATCTTCCCAGTGCTGGCCCCTTCCTCTTCTTTTGTGAGCTTCAAATGTCACTTCCTTAAGGAAGGCCTTTCGGTCTTACCTTCATCCCTTCTATTCCCTGCATACCACTTATTAAAGCCCTTTAAAATGACGTTTCCTCCACTTGTTTTCTGTATACCCCAGTCACTGGAATATCCACTCAAAAAAGCAAAGAGGTTGTCTGTTGATTTAAACCAGTGCTGGGCGCTAAGGGGGTGCTGATAAATAATCATCAGCCCAATGAGTAGCTGAATTCTCAAAGGCGTCCAGGACTCTTAAATGGTTGCGATCACTACACTGGAAGCCAAAGGAGTAAATAAAATAGGTGGAAAAGGAGAGTCGTACAGCCTTGGGGACAAATGACAGGTGCTGCCCGGCACCCAGACCCCAACAGGTAAGAACCAACTCAGAAACACGGCCCACCGCCCTCGGTACTAAAATGGGTGCCGGGCAGCACCCGGGAACCTCGCCACATGGCTGGCCAGGCCAGGAGGGAAGGTGGGGGGCCACGCGCAGGGTGGCAGAGGGTCAAGGCCACCGCCCCAGGCAAGGTCAGGCCCGGCCTCCCCGCGGAGACCTCTACGACCACCGAACCCCAGGTCCCCATGCCGGCCGCGCGCCACCGAGCCGGCGGAGCGACGCGGGCCACCGCCCCGCGGGGCCGAACCTCTCACCTGCAGGTGAACTTGAGGGCGAGGAGCAGCGCGCAGCCGAGCGCCACGGCTCCGCAGAGCAGCTCGGGCCGCCGGCGCGCCATGAGGAGAGCGCCGCGCAGCCCGTGACGGAGCCGGCCCTCCGAGGACGCCGGGGCCGGGGCCGGGGCCGCGCCGAGCGAGCCGGAGCCCTCGGGGCTGCCGCCGCCGCCGCCCTCGTCCTCGGCGTCGTCGCTGCTGCTGCTGCCGCCGCCGCCGCCGCGGCCTCCGCATTCCGACATTACATGCTCCCCGTCGCTGGCTTTATACCGCCACCGCCGCCGCCGCCGCCGCCTTGGGGCCAGGGGCCCGGCCCGGCCCGTTGCGCCCCAATCCCACAGCCAGCTGCGCCCGCTAACCCGAAGACTCCACGTCAGCCGCGCCGCCGCGGCGCCCCGCCCCCGAAGCGCCCGACTCGCCCTTCCCACAGAGTCTGGGCGGACGCCAGCTCGGCCCGGAAGGCCCGCCCCCGCGGGGACACGCCCCCGCGCCCACGGAGACTGCGCGGAGGCTCGCGCCACTCGCGGCCCCATCGTCCTTCTGCAGGCCCCGCCCCTCTGCCACGGAGTCTGCGCGGGCCCCGCTGCGTCACGTGCCCAGAGCCCCAGCGCCCTTCGCGCACAGAGTCTGCGCGTGCGCCGCCTGGGATGTTCCGGAAGTTACAATCGGAGATTCTCCTGGCTGGCCTGCTTGGAGTCCTCTTGTTCGGCCTGGTGTCGCCGGTTGTTAGGCTGCAGTTTGGGAGCCTTAATAACAGGAGTTGTGTCCTCTACTCTGGCTACAGACCCTGAAAGACTTGTTAGGTGTCTTCGAGTCGGCCGACTCATAGCGACCCTACGTACAACAGGTGAAACACTTGTGTATTCATAGGGTTTTCAATGGCTGATTGTTTTGGGGAGTGGGTTACCGGGTCCTTCTCCCAAGCCTACAGCACTTGCTGTTCCCAGGCGGTCTCCCATCCAAGGACTAACCAGGTCCGACCCTGCTTAGCTTCTGCGATATGACGGGATCGGATACCACAGTGGTACGGCGGCAGACCTGAAAGACAGACGCAGATTATCCTTGCTTTTTCTTCTTGTGTGCTGTCCAGTCGGATCCACTCATAGCAATCCTGTGTACAACAGAACAAAACACTCCCCGACCCTACACGCCTGGCACTATGTCACTGCTGCTATGCCATTCCTAGGGTTTTCAATGATTGTTTCAGGAGTGCGCTACCAGGTCCTTCTATTTTTGCAGTGGTAGGGATCCAACCCAGGACCTCATAGTCGCAGAGCAAGCCCTCTACCAACTGAGCTAAACCCTAGCCCATCCTTGCTTTTTAGGAGAAAAATGACGCGCCAAAGCCCCAGAAGTTCCCAGGGCCACGTAATTCAGCTCAAGGCCAGTCTTGGCTATACCACGAAACTCTGTCTCAAAAAATCAAAAAGAGGGAAGGAGGAGCCTGGCGTGGTGGCGCACGCCTGTAATCCCAGCGGCTCGGGAGGCGGAGGCGGGAGGATAGCAGGTTCGAGACCAGAGGCAGTCTGCGTAATTTAGCGAGACCCTGTCTCAAAAAAAGTAAAAAAAAATGGGCTGAGGTGCAGCTCAGTGGTCCAGCACTTGCAGAGCATGCAGGCGCGAGACCCTGGATTCAACCCCCAGTTGTTGTTAGGTGCCGTCAAGTCGAGTCCGACTCATAGCGACCCTATGTACAGCAGATCGAAACACTTGCCGATTCTGTGCCAGGCAAACCATCTTATTTATGTTTAAGCCCATTGTTGCAGACACTGTGTCAATCCATCTGGTGGAGGGTTTTCCTCTTTTGTGTTGACCTGCCACTCTTCCAAACATGATGTCCTTCTCCAGGGATTGTTCTCCCCTGACTACATGTCCGAAATATGTAAGATGCAGTTTGGTCATTTTTGCTTCCAAGGAGTGTTGGGAGCAGAGGCCACCAGAGCTCTATAACTCTCTTGACTCCCTTTCCTCCTTGAGAGCTACATGACTTTGTACATGACTGATGGCCGGCAATAAACTACCATAGTTTACAGATCATCCGCCAGCTGTGGCCTTCGGCTGGCGCCAGCTGTGGCCTTCGGCTGACTGAGATAAAATTCTTCCCTCACCTACCCCTC
>VMDO01018982.1:0-40828 GCA_007922755.1 Pedetes capensis
TATGATGTACATTAAAAATTTCTAATAAAAAAAAAAAAGAAAAAAAAATGACTGTGGAAGGTAAATGTTTTGATTTGATTCAGGACATCAAGGCAGCCATGACAGTGCAACTAAAGATACTCACCAAAGAGGACTTTTAGAACTGCTTCAGAAAGTGGCACAAACAATGGGATAAGTGTGTTCAAAGCCAGAGAGAAGATTTTAAAGGAGATTGATAGCAAGGGCAATGCGTCTTTTACTCTAATACATATTTTTTAAATTTAAACATTCACTGTATCTTTTTTTTTTCAGCACTGAAGAGTTGAATCCAGGGCCTCATGCATACTTTGCAAGTGCTCTACTACTGAGCCACACCCCTCGCCCAGTTTTACTTTTTATTTATAGGTAGGATCTCACTAAGTTATGCAGGCTACATCTGGCCTTGAATTTTTGATCCTTCTGCCTCTGTCTCCTGAGTCACTGGGATTGCAGGTGTGCGCTGCCAAGCCTGGAGCTTCCTGTACCTTTCGATCACACCTCATAAGTGCTAGTGGTCCTGCAGAGGTCTATTCTACTAGTGGTTAACTGTGGAGGGTTGGTTAAAGGAACCCCTCCTCATTACACAGGTCTCATTTCAGAATCCCTGACATTGCCAAACCAGCAAAAGCAACTGATATCATGATAATTAGGAAGGTGATTTTGCAATACATCATCAAATATGGTCTACCCTCCAGTATGAATTATCCTTTCATTATCTCTTTTTCTACCTAATCCTGGACATCATTCACCTCTGTTAGCATGAACAATTCAGGACTGACTGTGTAAACAAGAAGCATGGGCCTGGAATCATTCTAAAGGTATGATCAGAAAAATTAACAGGGCTCTCTTGCTTTTCGCTGGTCATTTATTTTGATCCATCTTACCATTTGCATCTAAAACAGGGAATATTAAGACCAAGGTGCCTATTCAGATGTCTGTCAGCAGGCTGTGGGGCTTTCTTCAGACCGAACAAAGCAGCCAGCAGGACTTCTTTGAAGACCACTCAGTAAGACAGACCATGTCTTACCTGACCACGTTCCAGGGAGGTAGCAAATGGTTTCCAATTGAACTGCATATCTGAAAGCTTTCTGGAAGGGTGGGGGGAAATGCCTCCCATTTTGGCAGTTACAGCTGCATGTGACATGTTTTAAAAATTACAGGCTCTCAGCATCTATTGTGGCTTTTGTCTGTCTATGGTTTTCAGAAAGACAAGCCTGGCCATCTTGACAAGTCTGCCTCTTCGAGTCCATGCCATCATCATGCCTTGGCTGAATCAGGCTGCCAGTACTGCTCCTGTGCCTGTCATCTGGCATATCCAGAGCAGACAGTCTCAACAATCTTCAGAGCTCTTAATTATTTCAAAGAGGGAATTATACCTAAGGAATGAGGTTTCCCATATCTGCAGAGTTAAGGATGCTTTGGGGCTCCATGTTGTAAAGTCTTTGGGCTGGCAGGTATAATAGGTAACTATGTGGACTCTGAGCCATAATGAAATAGTTTATGTATGTATGTACATACGTACGTACATACGTATGTATGTATGTATGTATGTACGTACATATGTATGTATGTATGTATGTATGTATGTATGTATTGTGGCACTGGGGCTCAAACTTAGGGTCTCTGCATGCTACATAAGCACTCTACAATGAAGCAGTTGAAACCCTAGATCTGCCATTTAATTAGCTGGACAACTTGGTGCAATTTATTTCACTTAGCAGGTATTCAGGTTTCTCATGTCTAAAAAGGGGAGAAGGACAGAACATGCTTTCTCTATCCTGGACTTAAGGCATCAGAGAGATCGTGGACATGAAAGTGCATTGCATATAGGAAGAATAGTTACTGTGCTTAACAGTCACACTGTAGCTAACTGGGCTCACTGCCTCATTTGTCCAGGACTTCCTTAGTTTTTCTCACTATAACAAATTCCTTCTCCTGTGTAGGATCATGTAGTTCCATTTAAATGTGGTACCATTTAATCAATGAAGGCCCAGAGCAGCAGATGTGCCCTTGGACAAGTTACTGTGGAAGGATGCATAGCATTTTAAACCATGTGTAAATGGCTGTAAGCTTGTAGAACTCTTCCTTGAGAATTGTTGGGGGGGGGTCTCTACCAGTCATGGGGAGTTGCTCTGGCCAGGAGCTGAGCCCTGTAGTTGAAGACCTGCTGCAAGGTGGTGAGCTGAGTTCCGCCAGAGTACTGTGCCACCTGAGAAAGAGAATTATGCTCACAGCTGCTCCTTGCTTCAAAGGACGATGCCAACTCCGAGTGCTCCTCAAAAGGTGGTTCTTTATTGTAGCCCTCTTGTCTGGGTCAATGATCGAACTCTCCGGTTGATGGTGTGGACTCTGAGTGCCTTGCACACCACACTTATAAACACTTATGGACCAATCAGAGGTTGCTACATAATATGGGGTGACTGGGGCTTAGCCAATCAAGGGAAAGATGCAAATGAAGCATTGACTGGGTGACCAATCAGGGGATGTTCCTTAACTGACCAATCGGTAGTCTTTGGGTAATTGGGTAGCAGCCTATCAGGTGCTGAGAGGATCGAGGAGGGTAGTTGGATACCAGAGCCATCTTGATGAGCTTGATGCCAAAAGCCCAGGATGTAGGGTAGAGGTTACCAGGGGCCATCTTGCCCTGAGAGACAAGTCTTAGTCCTCCAATTTGGCTAGATAGGCCTCAAGCTGGTCAGCCTCTCTAGGAGATATCCCCACAGAGAATTACCCTAAGACCTGGTCTTTTTAGTCATGAAAGATATATCTTCTAGCATAGTCATTCTCTGAATACGCTTGGACAGAACCTTGCCACCATTTCTAATAACCACTTAGTATTAAAATTATAGGATGCCAGATTTACAATGCCTCTTGGAAACCTAGTCCAGAGGTTTTCAAAGTATGTTCTCCAATCCTAGCAGGAAGGGAAAACAAGGTCATGGAAACCAGAAAATAGCATATGTCCTTGATGTTCAGATGTCATTAGTTATAGTTTGCACCATCAATTTAGTATTAGTATTTCAGGATATTGAAAGAATGTACACAATCACTCTAAGACCCATCCTTATTTTAGATGTGAATGTAAACGAATACAATTATCACCACATCAAGAAAATGTAATGTTTTCTGTTAAATGGTGAAATTTTACACAATGCAAATGACTTTATTTCTTCGCTCTGTTTCATATGTTGAATCCATAACTACAAATTCATGTAACAAAAATTTCTGTATCTACAGAGTTGTAAAATTGACTTAATTTTCTAGCCTGTTTCTTCTATAGATGTACAGAGAGAAGGAGTTAACAGCAGTACTGATACTAGAACTTGGACCTCTTGAGTGCCACAGCAGTTCCCTTCACAGTGTCATAGTACTTCTTGTCCATGGTCATATTGCATCTTCAGCACAACTTCCCTTTGCTATTTTTTGGTTTGCAAGCAAGAACTATAAACCCATCTTATTAAAAGTTATTGCTATTGTTTGAAAGTATCATCTTAAGTTAATGTATTAGAAACTTAATCTTTAAGAGGTGATGGGACCTTTATAGTGATTGGACCTTTAAGAAGTGATGGGGCCATGAGCATTCTGCCCTTGTGAATGAATTAATGTTGTGACAGAGGGAGTGAGCGGGTTGTTCCAGGAGTGGTTCCTGATAAGAAGATGTGTTTGGTCTCCTCCCTCTCACCCACATGATGCCTTCCACCACATTATGGTGTAGCAAGAAGTCTCTCAGAAGATGTGGCCCCTCTACTTTGGATTTCTCAGCTTCTAGAACAATTAGACAAATAGATTTCTGTTTATTATAGATCACCAGGTCTCTGGTATTCTGTCATAGCAGCACAAAAGCATCTAAGACAGTTACCAACAATAAGGGCATTTTATGTTACTATGACCCTTTGCATTTTATATATCTACCCTTTTCTTACATCCTTACCACATCTTGGGAGGTGAGGCAGGTACAATATCATCAATATCACCATCACCATCATCCTCATCACTGTTAATAGTACTGCCATCTCCATTCTATGGAGAGTATAAATGATTGGCTCAGGATCATGCAGATAGTGACAGAATGGACAGATGACCATCCATGGGGCTTGTCTTACTCATTCAGTGTTGTTATGCATCAAAGCAAAGCATAAATCTAAAGATGTCTTGAGGAAAGCAATATGCATGAGAAATTTATGGAACATTTCACTGCTGAATGCGGTTTATCTGTACCACAGAGGCTGAGTAACCAATGTCTCAGAAATCCCGAGTCACTGGATGATTTCAACTATAACTTGTTGTTCTATACTGAGACCTGGGGATGGCATTCTACTGAGCTTTGGGTGCTCATCATAACAGAGACAACTAAGATTAACCAATGGCCTAATATTAGGCCAAAGGCATTGCTTCCTGCACCAAACCAAGGAGGAACTGAAGTTGGCACCCAAGGGAAAGTCTGACAATTGTCCCTGGTTAATGTGGGGATTAGCTACTGTTTTGGGTAATCCGTGCTCAGTTCATGCAGTTTATAGGAGGCCCTCAAGGCCTCATTTCACTTGGCTGCTTTTAGTCTACTGCAATTTTCTGTTTTAAAACATATCTTTCCTTAAAAATTTAATGAGAGTGTCATTTTTCTAAAGTTTTAAGTGGTTGGTCATTTTTTAGCTGGCACAGAAATGTTTATAAATGTTAATACTTAAAGCAACGTATTAGGAAAGAACAAATCCCTGTCCATTTTTTTCTCCATTTTGTGAGGAGAGTTGGCGCCAGCTGTGCATTTGAGAGTCCACTGGCAGATCAACAGGCCTTGTGGCTGCCCACTGAGGCTCAGGAGGCAATGATTTGGTCACATCAAGATTTTTAACTTCCTCAGTACTGTCTCTGTGCCTTTCACATCAGGGCCACTGTAGTGGTGAGTTGGATACCTAGAAAATGGTCCTGTTACTCCTCTGAGTTTTTTTCTTGTAGAAGAATAGAAAATTTCCTTCTTCAGAGTTGGCAAGTTCTGTGATATTATCTTCGTATAATTTAAGGGGAAAAAAAAGCCAAACATCAAATGGTAATTTAACCACCTTGCAAACAAGTTTAGGATTCTAAATAATACTTAGTGGTCAGGCTGAAATGTTATAGGCTGTGATTTCCCTCAGTTGTGAACACAGATGGGCTTCAGAGCCAGAAGTTACATGATTTGGTGCTTATGGGATGTGGACCCCTCTTTGCCTTGCTTATGGGTAGATTGTACAGTGTGGAAACTGTCAGTAGATTCCCTAAGTCCCTGGTCAATTGAAACACTTATATGTGGTCTGTGAAAGGGATGATATCATAGAAAAAGCACACTGTCAGGGAAGTAGACATTAGCAATACCATGTCCCCTTAATCATTTTCTCCCTTTGGGAGAGCAGAATGGGATGCACATAAAGGCTTGCTTTTATTATTGAAGCAAAAACTTTGCATTTTGTATAAGTTAAAACATTTAGTCAGTGACTTTTATTTAAGCCAGTTGAAATGATTCTATGGGAACTTAGTAAGCTACCATTGAAAGGAATGGATAAAATGACAATATTTCACAACAGGCAATCTGAAGCCTTAGTGAGGGGAGAGGCAGAGACAGGGGATAGATAATTAGCCATCATTTGACAGGAGAGTACATAGTTATATTTGATTTGGTCCAACAAGCTTTCTATGACTAATGTTATTACCCGATCTCAAAGCAGAGACTATTTAATCATTTTATTATTCTATTTTTAATTTTTTTGAAGTGCTAGGGGTTGAACCCAGGGCCTTGCATATGTTAGACAAGTGCTCCACTGCTGAACTATATCCTCAGCTCCACTTTTATTTATTTATTTATTTTGAGACAGGGTCTTACTAAATTGTACAAGCTGCCTCTGGCCTTGAACTCACGATCCTCCTGCCTCAGCTTCTTGAGTCACTGGGATTATAGGCATGCACCCCACTCTTACATCCTCATGCAGGATCAGGCATAGGGTTGGGGTGTGCAAGTTCTGGTTGGCTTGGTGGGGAGGCCTGGATTTTGGAGGATGCTACTTACTGGTACTGAAGACTGAAAATTCACCAGGAAAGGCAGGACACAGAGGCAAGGGGAACACCAGACCAAAGGCCTATCTGAGGCCACAGGCAGGGTGTCTCCAGAAAGACACAAGTGACATGACAAAAGTTATCAAATGGGAGAGCAAAAAGATGAACATGAAGATTTATCAAGAAGGTCCCAAGACATAGTTAATGCAATCTTAGGGGAATAAATTCTGGGCTACAAACCACCGATGACCGTGACCCCTTACTTGATTGTAAAATATACAGTATTCCAGCCTTGTATGAAGTGAGGTGCCACAGGCTGCATTTATGAATTCATGCATTGGATTGAGTTGAATTGAATGGTGTCTGGGAGCGGGGGCGGGGGGGAGGGATAGCTCAAGTGGCAGTTGCTTGGTCGTAAACTGGAATCAACATCAGGGCAGCTGTGAACTTGATTGGGATAAGAGTTAAAATGCAGGCTGTGTAGATGTAGAACAGGCAACTCTCAGAGCTGAGAGAGGCTTCAGATCTCATTGAATCCAATCCCTCCAGTGAACATATGAGGAAACTGAGGCCCTGAGAGGAAAAGCGACTTGCCCTAGGTCACCTACCACGTTAGTTTCAGGATAGACCTAAATGTAGGCCACCTAATTCTCAATCTAATGCTCACTTCTTTTATGCTTCATCATGATTTCCTGGTGGAGAGTACCGAGATGAGGGTCAGAACACTCAGTGAACTAAGTGACTTGTGCAAGTTCACACTGGTGAGTAGCAGGTCCAGGATCTGTCTGAATCCATATTCTGTGGACATAACTATAGCGGTGTGAGATAGAGTGTTTTGCAGTGGTAGGAGGAGAGCATTTAAGAGGGGGTTCTCAGGAACAGCCACTCTAAGGAAGTTACATTTAAGCTGAAATCCAAGGGACTACATGATAGAAAGGGCCATGGAAAAGCTAGAGAGTGTAGGCTGAGGGAATGGCATTTGCCAAGACCCTGAGGTTTATCTTTAGGAAGTGTTGATGGAGTCTGTGCTTAATCCCTTCTTTAGAGGTAATTCTTTGAGCAACCCATTTGCAGTCTGAAACTTGCAATGAACAAGTATGACAATGTTGGTGTCTCTAACTCAAGAGTGTCCACCCGAGGCTTAGGTCATAAAACTTCTCTTAAAATTTTGTGTTTGCTGAGTTTTTAGTAAAAGCATGATGAATCAGGATGGTAGAGGTCCCAAAGTAGTGGAAAGGAAAGAAGTTAGTAATGGTCTCTTAAGTACCAAGTTACTGGTGAAATACTGACAAATCTCTCTCCTCTAATTTCTTTTAGTATGCACCATGCTACTAGGATTCCTAGAAGTATTTTGCTGTGGACATCAGTGGCTTGTATTTACAGAGGCAGATAGATAAAAGCAAGGAACCAGAGCCTGCTAGAAACATAAAACCATCTCTGTGTGGGCTAGGTCCTGGAACAAAAGAAAGCAAGGCCAAGATTTAACTTCCAGTTTGGGAACTGCCTTGCCTTTCAGTCTCTGAATTTGCTCTCCTGCTTAATGTGTGAAACCTACAAACTACTTATTCTTCTCCTTTCTAACATGCTTGTAGGTTTATCAATGACATTCAAGTGAAGGCATTAACAAAATCCACATTATCCACAGTAATAATCATTAGGATATTCTTTGGCAGTGACAAAGGAAAGCACGCATGCTCTTTGAAAGAATGTATATAAATTGCCTTGCACCAAAAGTGATGTTGATAGTTGCATAATGGAAAAAGTCAATGCTGTATTACTTTCTACCTCACCATCATTTACCAATAAAGGGAGAAGAAAAGAATAAATTCACATAGGTTTGAGATTTTTAAAAAATTGCCTGGCATATTGCCCACTGAGGAAGATAATGGAGCCCTTATCTAGACTCTTTATTCTCCTTTTCTAATTTTTTCTTTGGTGATCAAAATTTCATTCTTAAATATTCAGTGCTGGCCACACAGAATCAATGAACAAGAATTCGTTCTGAGATTATTTGGTCCAGCAAAAAAGTAGAAAGTGTTTTCCTAAAATAGAATCTTTATGTTTGCTTTAATCTGCATTTTATTCCTAATTGAAATTCCAAGAACTGTTGGTGATGGTCCAAATTCCTGGCAACCGGTTTTCATGTAAGTTAGAAAGAAAAAAATAACATTTTTATAATGGAGTTGAAGAATAAATTTGAAGGCTTTCTGGATCCCAGGATGGCAAATGGTTGAGTGAATGTGAATATATTAGGAACTCTTTTTCACAACCTCATCTTCCATCCAGTGAAGAATGGAATTTGGGTGGGATGGGTGGAAGTGTCTGATGTCCTCATTTACTACCACCCCTGTAGCTATTTAAGTGATGACCATTCTTAGTGGTGAAATTATGATGCATGAAATACTGTCCCTAAGGACCTTGATACAGGGCAGAGGTGATTACAAGAAATCGTTGCTTCTGCTGTAATGCTTCATATACCAAGATTAAACCACAAGATGAAGTAATATACATTTTTGCCTTTGAGAAGTAGGTGGAAGGAAACCAGGATACGAACTAGTGCCAAGTGAAATATAATGCTTCAGGAAAAAAAACAGAAGATACTGTAAACTTAAAATCATTACAAAACTGACCATCTGTGTTATGTATTGAACCACAGCTTTTCAGTTTGTTATGGTTTGAGGAATGACTTCACAACCTGTGCTTTTCCCCTCCTACCTCCCTCAGCCTCAAGAAAGCATCCTATTTTCATGAATGTAGTTAGCAAAATAATTGCCTTAACTTTGGTTATGTATTTTTTAAAAATTCTAAATCAGTAGTTCTTAGGAAAGGCCCACTGTCTTCTTCCTTCTTTGCATTTAGGCTCCTATGTAGTCTTGCATTGCTAATTCTACTTTGTTGTTAGGTGCCATTGAGTTGGATCCAAGTCATAGTGACCCTCCTCAGGTTTGCAATGGCTGATTGTTTCAAATTCCACTTTAGCTGTGGCAAGTATACCAAATGTGTAGCCACTGGCCCATGATATAAATTGAATCATGCAGATTTGACAGTTGAAAAAACATCTCTCTGCCTGGATTCAGGAAAACAAGAGCCTGTTCCACTCACCTTGGGAAACCCTCAGGCATTAAAATCCTGCCATATTCATGTTTTGAGACAACTGAATAGTAGTCTTGGTTTTTTTTGTTTGTGTGTGTACTAGAGATGAAACCCAGGACATTGCAGGAGCTATGGTATACTCCACCCCTGAGCTACACCCTCAGCCCTAATAGTCCTGTTCAGATAATCATTTACAAGTTTTCTACTTAATTTGCATACAGTTTGTTGAGGCAGAAAGTCACATTTATATCTTTGCCAGACTGTAACACCTCATAACTACCCATTGTTTCTAATCAGAAAAGACAGCCTGGTGACTGGCTCCAGGTTGGCGGAGATCCTTGGGAATACCTAATTACAAACCTGGAATTCTGGTGGGGTTCTTCTATGGATCTGCTCTGAAACATGCACTTTAACTTAGGAAAGCAGTGACAAAAGCAACCCATGTACAACTCAGCTAGTTTGGTAGGACCCTTAAGCTCTCCTGGTTCTCCCTTTTCGAAAACCACTTTTTATCGATGGGCACGGTGGTGCACGCTTGTATTCCCAGCAGCTAGGGAGGTTGAGGCAGGAGGATCGTAAGTTCGAGACCAGAAGCAGTCTGCGTAACTTAGCGAGACCCTGTTTAAAAAAAAAAAAAAAAAAAAAAAAAGACAAAGGCTGGTGCAGGCGAGGCTCTGGGTTAAAAAAAAGAAAGAAAGAAAGAAAAAGGAAAAAAAACCACTTTTTAAAATATATAATTGACATGTCATACACTTCATCCATTTAAAGGGGAAAATTAAATGGTTTTAATCTCTTTACAAAGTTGTGAATCCAAAAGCTTATTCAATTCTAAAACAATTTTATCACCCCAGAAAGAATTTCTGCACTCCTTAGTCTTCACTCTCAGCCTCCCCATTCCTTGTAGCCCTAGGCAACTACTAAACTACTTTCTGTCTTTGTAGATTTGTGCATTCTATATATTTAACCTCATAAATGGAATAACACAATATGTGGTCCTTTTTGACTGGCTTCTTGGTTTATCTATGATGTAGTGTGATTAGTACTTCATTTCATTTTGTTGCTGAATAATATTCCATTGTATAGATACACCACATTTTATTTATCCATTAGTTGGTTGACAGACATTTGGGTTATTTCCTCTTTTTGACTGTTGCAAATGATGCTGCTGTGAACACTTACGTACAGTTCCTTGTGTACAGTTCCTTGTGCAGATACATGTTTTCATTTCTCTTGTTGTAGAGTCACTGAGTCATATGGTACCTCTATGCTTAACCCTTTGAGGAAATGCTGGGCTGTGTTCCAATGAGATTGCACCATTTTATATTCCCATCAGCCTTATATGAGGGTTCTAATATCTCCACATCCTTGCCAGTTCTTGCTATTATTATTTTTACAGCCATCTTACTGGGTATGAAGTGGTTTCTCATTGAGGTTGTGATTTGTATTTCTCTAGTGACTAATCACATTATGTTTTAAATCTGCCTTTTATCTGTCTTTTAAGTTATTGAGCTGTAATAACCCTTTATGTATTCTAGATGTCTCTCATAAGTTATAGGATTTGAAAAAATATCCTACCATCCTATCAAACTAGCTGAGTTGTACATGGGTTGCTTTTGTCACTGCTTTCCTAAGTTAGAAAGAGTGCATGTTTCAAAGCAGATCCATAGAAGACCCCCGCCAGAATTCCAGGTTTGTAATGGTTTGTTTTCACTTTCTTGATAATGTTCTTTGAAGCACAAAAGTTTTACATTTTGATGCTATGTAGTTTATACACTCTTTTCTTTTGCTGTTTATATTTTTGGTTTTATAGCTAAGAAGTCATGAAAATTTATATCTGTGTTCTAGTCTAAGAGTTTTATAGTTTTAGTTGTTATAATTTTGTCTCTGATCAATTTTAATATTTTTGTATGGTTTGAGGTAGGGGACCAACTTCATCCTTTTGCATGTACATATTTATTTGACACAGAACCATTTGCTCAAAAAAGCTATTGTTGGCTCTTCCCTCCCTACCCCACAGTAGCCATTCATGGATTGACTTTCAGTGGGGCGGGTATGAGTTTGTAGTGGGCTGGCTTCAGCAATGATGACATGATGACCACACCCGTGGATGTCACCTGTGATGACATGTTCATTTTCAACATTAATGTGGATCCACTTACAGAAGCTTATGAGATTACATTTCACCATTGCGGAAGTACCTACTGGAGAGTTAGTGTTATTGTTATTGTTTGAATACAGAATGTCCTCCAAGGTGTCACTATTTTGGGAGGTGCCGGAAACTTTTGGAAGTGGAACCTAGCTGGAGGAATTGGGACACTGGGGGCTATATATTACCTTGGCCCATTCCTGTAGCTTTCCTCTCTGCTTCCTGGCTGCCATAAGGTAGCATCCTCTGCCACATGCTCTTGCCGCCATAATGTTATCACTTTCCACTGCTCAGAACAATAAAACTGGCAATCCATGGACTCAAACCTCTGAAACTCTGAGCTAAATAAATCCTTCCTACCTTAAATTACTTATGACCAAAATCTGACTAGTGCAGTTAAATTATGGGTGAATCAGAAGGTTCGGTAGTTTGGAGAGCATGGCACAGTTATGTCAGAGCTCTGTTTGTTGCCAAGAATTTTGAGGGCTTGGTTTGACTGCTAAACTTATGACATTATTAGAAGATGTTTTAGAAAGGGACAAGACAAGGATACCTGCAGTCAGTCACTATGTAGTAATTTATTGTAAACCCTAGACAGCATAGTAAAGCAAGAAAAATAAAAACTATGAGAATTGAGAAGGAAGAAAACTTGTATATTGCATAGATCTGATTATACAAATAGAAAATAATAATAAATACATCTTTAGAATTAATAATAAATAATAAATAATAATGAATAATTTGCATATAAATTCAGTACAAATATTAATTGCATTTCTATATATCAACAATAAAATTTAGAAAAAAGATGTCACTTATAATGGCACCAAAACATTACTTTAGAAAAAATTAATGAAAGGTATTTAAGACCTTTCTGAAGTTTGTGAAACTTCATTGAGAAACATTAAAGATAAACTGAGTGTATAAATAAGCTACATCTGTGGATTAGAGCAGAGGTTCCTAATCCCCAGATCAGGGACCAGTACAGGTCCATGGCCTGTTAGGAATTGAGCCACATAGCAGGAAGTGAGTAAGAGGCTGGGGTTTAGCTCAGCTGGTAGAGTGCTGCTCTCTGAGGCCCTGGGTTTGATCCCTAGCACTGCAAAAATATGAGGAGGACATGGCAATACACTCCTGAAACAATCCTGAAACAATCATCCATTGAAAACCCTATGAATAGCAGAGAAACACTGACATAGTGCTGGGCATGGCACAGTGTCCGGGAGTGTTTCATTCTGTTGTTCATAGGGTCACTATGATTGGACCCAACTTGATGGTACCTAACAGCAACAACAATTTACAAAAACATTACATAGTATTGAATAGCCAGAATACCTAGAAAACTACATTCAGAAAACAAAGAAAAAGGAAAAATATGAGAAAACTCATTAAGTACTCTATAAAAGGAGAAATATAAATGGGCAATAAACAAAAATGTATTCAGCCTTGTTGGTAATGAAAAATTCAAATAAAAATTATATTGAGATAGCATTTTGTTATAAGCTTGGCAAAAATGAAAATATCTGACTCACTAAGTCTTGGTACTGTGGGAAAAGAAACTTACCCACTTCTATGGGAGTGTAAACTGGCACAAGAGGGTTGGAAAAGAGTTTGCCATTATGTAGTAAAGCTGAAGATATGATATCCCTATGACCCAGCAATGAGCCTTGTAGCTATAGTCCTTAGATATTGTACTATGTGATATACAGCAAGAACATTCATAGTTTATAATAATAAAAAGCCGGAATAAAAAGCCGGAATGGGGCTTGGCATGTAGTTCAGTGGTAGAATGCTTGCCTAGCATGGACAATCCCTTGTTGTTGTTGTTGTTAGGTGCCATCGAGTCGATATCTGACTCATAGCGACCCTCATAGGGTTTTTCAATGGCTGACTGTTTTGGGATTGCCTTGGGAGTGGATTGCCAGGCCCTTCTCCCATTTTTGCGGTGCTGGGAATCGAACTCGGGACCTCAGAGACCGCAGTGCAGCACTCTACCAACTGAGCTAAATCCCAGCCCAATGGACAATCCCTAGCACTACAAAAACAACCACAACCACTAGAAACTAGAATATTTTCAATAGGACTGTACATAACTTGTGCTATATTTATACAATGTGATTCTAAGCAACAGTGAAGATAAATAAGCTGTTTTTCACATGATTAACTGAGAAGTACAAATCACACAAAAATATAAAGTCTGATTCCATTGATATGAAGTTTATAAACATGAGAAATTAAACTATATTAGGCAGTATGTCTATAGCAAGACATGAGTAAGCAAGAGAAACAAAAGTCTTTTATACCATAATCTCATAAGTAAAACCTCAGTACTATTGCTCTGTTCTGTTTAAGAATGAGTCATTATGTTCATCCTATATTCAAAGAGAGGAGATTATACATAGGCATGAATAACAGAAGGTAGGGATTGTTGGAAGCCAGCTGCCTACCATAACATCTAACTTAACATTCTACTTTGGAATACTATACCATTTCACATGTAGTGTGAAAACCATATAACAATATATGTTAATTTGTTCCTCCCAGTCTTTGTACTGTTTTTTCATAATTTTTCTACATATGTTATATAGCAAATAGCATGATATGATCTTTTCATTTAGGTAATCCTTTAAATAACTAAAAAATGAAAAATAGATATTTAATAGTTACTTGCATATTTATCATTTACCAAGCTCTTCATTCCCTTTTTGTATCTCTGGATTTCCTTCAGTTTCCTTCTGCTGAGGGAGCTTTGTTTTTTATTTTTTATATATTGATGGTCTTCTGGCATTGAATTCCCCCTTAAAGAAAAGGAAAGAAACAGGAAATGTGAGAATTGAAAAGAAAGATATGAAACTATCATTGCTTGTGGTTTATATGATCATCCACAGAAGAAAAATGATGTGTCGGAGAGAAAAATTATAAAAACTAATAAGAAAATTCAGCAACATATAAAAATCAATAGTATTTTTTTCTGTATCAACAGTAGCTGAAAAGCAGCTGTACTTCTGCAGTGAATTCCTCCTGACTATTCCTTTATTTTGCCTCATTTTTGAAAGGCATCTTTTTCTGGGACTAGAATTGTAAGGTATCAGCTTTTTTCCTTTCAGTAATTCAAAGATGTCACATCATTGGTTTTTGGCTTGCATAGCTTCTGGTGATGGGGCTGGAGTTTAGCTCAGTTAGCAGAGTGTTGTGCTGCACTCTCTGAGGACCCAGGTTGGATCCCCAGCACCTCCAAAATAAACAAAAAACCCCACCAAACCGGGAGGATGTGGCAATCCACTTCCAAAGCAATCAGCCATTGAAAACCCTATGAGGGTTGTTGCTATAAGTCGGACATGACTTGATGCCACCTAACAACAACAAGCCTCTGAGAAGTGTGATGTCATTCTTAATTTTTGTTCCTCTGAATAAATTTTCTCATTTCTCTTTCTGTACATAGATTGTAGTGTGCCATAGAGTGGTTTTCTCTACTTACCTGCTTAAGGTCCATTGAAAGTTTTAGATGTATGCATTGATGGTTTGTAGAAAATTTGAAAAATTTTGGTCATTATTTCTTCAGATATTCTGAAACTTCATAGACAGCTTGGTATTTTACTGTAGCTAACTGATGTTCTAGGAGAAGGACGTGGCAATCCACTCCTGTGGCAATCCCGAAACAATCAGCCATTGAAAACCCTGTGAGCATCACTATGACTCTCACATGACTCAAAGGCACCTAACAACAACAACAACAACAACAACAACAACAACAACAACAACAACTGATATTCTGTTCCTTTTTCCCAGCATTTTTTTCTCTGTATATTTCATTTGGATAGTTTCTGTTGCTGTACCTTCAAGTTTACTCTTTTCTCTTCTCCAATGTTTGGTATACTAGAAATCCAAGCCTACTCGCTTTTCATTTATGATATCATATTTTTCATCTGTGTTTGATTTGGTTCTTTTCTATATCTTCCTGTTTCTCCTTAACATACCCAAACTTTCCTCTGGCTTCTGTGTCAAATAGAGTATATTTATAATGTCTATGTTAATATCCTTATATGCTAATTATATAATTTGTGTAATTTTTGAGTCTATTTTGGTCACTTGATTTCTGTTGTATCTGATTCTTTACATTTCTGATAATTTTTGATTAGATGTTAGGCATTACGAATTTTATTATCTTGCATGCGGTATTTTATTGTATTGCTTTAAATCTTATTGAACTTTAAACTGGGATGCAGTTAATTCAGATCAGTTTAATCCTATTGAGGCTTGATTTCATGCTTTGTTATAGCAGCATCAGTCTTTAACTTGTTAGGGCAAGTTTTATCCCACTACTGAGACAATACACGTCTGAGGGCTCTACTTAATGCCCCATGTATGCAAACTGTTCCCACTCTGCTGGTGGGAACACAAACTAGTCCTGTTCCTTTTTCAGTTTCTGGAGATTGGTCTTTATACTTTTTTAAAGCAAGTCTTCGCTGTGTATTTAGAAGTTTCCTCCTATTCATATGTAGATCAGTACTCACACAATGTCAGATAGTTCATCTCAAGGCCTCTGGAGCTCCATTTCATGCAACTCTCTCCCCTCTGGTAATTCCCCCCACAAGTTTTTACTGCTTTGGCCTCCTCACGTCCTGACGTCTGTCTTCTCAACACCTAGAAACCACTCGGCTCTGTTAAGATTTCTTCTCCTTACATTGCAGCCTGGAAACCCTCTCCAGGCAGTAAGTTAGGGCAATTTTAGCAGTGCCTCATGTGTTTCCCTTCTCTCAAGATTACAGTTTTATACTGCTTGTTGCTCAACATCTCCAAACCATTTTTTCACATATTTTATTGAATTTTCTAGTTGTTTAATGTGATTTACTCTATCACGGAAGTGGAAGTTGTTAATACATGTTTGAAGTGTGTGAATTTACACTGGCTTTTCAAATGTTAGTTCTTCAGCTTATTAAAATGCAGAGCAGCATACACACACACATACACTCACACACACACTCAGGTGCCATAAAATGTATATTCATTTTAAGAAATTATGTGTCAAAACTGAATTGAATTACAGTAGAAATGTGTAGCATGATATTTGCTCAAAAGATGATGTTAGTCAAGTGAATTCCAGTGTCACCAAGCATACAACACATTCTTAAAATGGCAAAATGGTAAATTTTTGTCCCAAGATATGTATACATTTTTTGGTACTCTTTGTGTATATATATATATGCCCATATAATGCGTGTGTGTGCATGTGCGTATGTAAAAGGACACCTTTGTCTGGAACCTAGTAATTAGTAGAAGTTGAACATCCCTAACCCAAAAATTCAAAATCCACAGTGCTCTGAAATCTGACAGTTTTTGAGCACTAATGTAACACTCAAAAAGTTTCAGATTTTGGACCATATTAAATTTTGAATTTTCAGATTAGGATGCTCAACCAATAAAGTATATGTAAATATTCCAAAATCCAAAATACTCCAAAAGCTGAAATACTTCTGGTCCCGTGAATTTTGGCTAGGTGACACTCAACATGCAGAAGTACCTGGAACAGAAAACATCTTGTTTTCTGAACAGGGGAGAAGATGTTAAGTCATTTAGAGCACTAACTCTAACAGCATCGTGGTTAAGGAGATATTTAGCAGCAGATATTAAGTGGCACATCTAAGAGGGTATAATGAATCCAGCAATCCCAGGTCCACAATGGTGAGAATTGAAACACTTGTTATTAGGGTTGTAAATGCAAGCGAGTAGAAAGAGGTGGTAAATATCAGCCTAGGGTGAGAGTTCCCATATCCACCTTATTTGTTTGTCCCCTATTCTTAGTGCTGTCTTTCTAATTTTTCTGCATGTTAGAGACCTGGGTCATATTAATGATCTCTGGATAATTAAAGCTACCATTTGTTGTTATTGTTAGGTGTCATTGAGTCGGTGTCCAACTCACAGCGGCCCTACATACAACAGGAAAAACAGTATTGTTAGTGTTTCTCTGCTATTCATAGGGTTTTCAATGGCTGAATGTGTTTTTTTGGGGAGTGAGTTGCTGGGTCCTTCTCCCAAGCCTACAGCACCTGATGTTCCCAGGTGGTCTCCCATCCAAGTACTAACCAGGTCTGACCCTGCTTAGCTTCCAAGATCTGGCAGGATTGAATGCCACAGTGGGTGGTATGGCTGCAGACAAACTACTATTTATCTAGTATTTATGTACATTTCACTGTGTTAAGTAGTTTATTCTTTCACTGAATCTTCACCTAAACCTTATAAGGTAGGTGCTATTACTATTACCATTTTGTAGAGGAGGAAACTCTGATATGGAGAGATTTAATTAGATACTTAAAGGCTATACAGATAGTGATTGGTTGAAACAGAACCCAGACCTTTTGGATTCCGTACTCTGTACTTTTTGCCTTCATATCTCTGAGTTATTAAGAATGCTAGAGTTTTTCTGTTCTACCCTAGTAGTCTCTGCATTATTTGGCACTGAGCAGGATGTTTTACATCCCTCAAGTATGAGGTGTGATCAAAAGATAAGGTGATTCTTTAAATTTGTGAAATTACACTAAAGGACACATTGCCAGTCATCTCCTCAAAATGCTCTCCATGGTTTCCAACACACTTATCACATCATCCTTGCCCCTTTCTCAAGCAATTTGAGAAGTCCTCTTTCATGTCTTTAGTTTCATCCTCTATTATGGTAATGGTCTGTATCACATATCACCTTTGGTATGGCAAGTTCTGTCAAATTAAAACATTATGGTGTGTCCTCATCCACGTTATTAACTGGATCTGGAACCGTGCAACCTCTGGCTCTTACTCAGTGTCAAAATGACCACTCAAGGTAAACATTTTGAATGGATTCAGAACATGGAGCAGCCAAGACAGCACAACTAAAGAAACTCACAAAAGAGGCCTTCCAGAACTGCTTCAGAAAGTGGCAAGAACAATGGGACAAGTGTGTTCGAAGCCAGGGGAAGGATTTTGAGGTGGAGTAATGACAATGTGTTTTTAACTATAGTAACTTTTAAAAAAATTAAACATGCACCATAATTTTAAATCACATCTCCTGTCTATTTTAGGCTATCCAGGAAGAGCCTAGATGTCACTCGATGACTTATGCTTCTCAATCTCTACCACATTCTACATTCTGGTTGAATTCCATCTTACAGTTTTGTCATGTTTTCCTCCATTCTAGGTGGTACACTTACTCATTGCCCCTTGCCTAGACCCTGCTCATGGCTGCCTTTAATGCTAATGTTCTTCATAACTCAAAAATTAGCTCTTTCATGTTGTCTTTCCTGATGGATTACTTCCTACTGAATTCATTCTGATGCTTTGAATTTTCAGCAGTTGCTTTCTGTTTGGATATATGGTCTTTCTGAATTTCTTGCATGGTACTTTTGATCTTTCTCTACTTGTTTATGACTCACCTATATTCACATTATAACCTGTTCAAAATTACCAATTATAAAATACGTATTGAGTTCCTAACATGATCAAGACACTGAATTTTATATTGCCCCTCTCTTTCAAGATGATTAGTCTTTCAACTCTTAATGTCTGTTGTTACTCTTCAAATTACTTAGTGTTAGGATCTTTCAGGTTGACACTATTAGAGTGATGTTCCTGTAGAAGCCAAAGAAGCATGTGAGTCATATAAATAGTTTTCATAAAAGTCATGTACTATAAACTAGGCAGGTAGACTTATTCTCAATCCACTAATAGAACAACAAATTAGAACCCACAGACCAATGTCAGCAGGTGAGAAAGACAGTTGATAGTAGAGAGAGGAAATGGATGAACCTACTGTGTACAGCCAGCTGCCAGATAGTTGTTTCCATGTTGAAATAATTCTTGAGCATCACATTATCATAACAATACAGTAATAGGCAGTCCCAAAGACCTTGAGACAAATTATAGGTAAAGCTCTCACCCAATGCCTGACACATGTAAAGTGCAGAATAAAGTGAGTGTACTCACTTGGATTTTACACTTACACACTACATTCATATATATAGTATACACACACACACACACATATATATATATATATATATATATATATATATATATATGGGCAGGAGTTTACCTCAGTTAGCAGAGTACTGCTCTGTGCTCTCTGAGGACCTGAGTTTGATCCCCAGCACTGCAAAAATGGGAGAAGGATGTGTCAAGCCACTCCCAAAGCAATCTGGAAAGAATCAGCCATGGAAAACCCTATAAGGGTTGGTACAAGTTGGGCTCAACTCGATGGCACCTAACAACATACTTTATATGTACACACTAACATATGTGAGTGAAAAAAGTTAAATGATAATCATTATACTTTATATATATCCCTGTAGACCTTATAGAAGTCGGAGGCATACACATGAAATTGTAGAATAATTTCCTTGAAGGTAGAGTTTAGGAATCATTTTTGTTCACTGAGAAGTACTGTCAGTTATCACAAGCAACACTGCTTTCTTCAATGAGCCTAGAAAAATGAGAAGCCATTGTTTTGAATAAAATAAGAACTTCTCTGTCAACACAGATTAATGAATATATTTTAAAATAAAGCAATGCAATCACACCTTCTCGGTGGCACACTCCCTGTGTTAAATTTAAGTGACAGCAAAAGCTAATGAGTTAGAGGAGGAAAATTTAAATTTATTTGATTGGAATAATGAAACCCAAGGGATCAGTGATGGAATTTGAATAGAACAAGAAGAAGAAAAGGGTTTGGTTTTTTAGCTAAAATATAATTGGCTACACTTGAAGTGAAATTAAAAAATACACATTCAGCCGTGAACGGTACCTTTTGCCTGTAATCCTAGTGACTCGGTAGGCAGAGGCAGGAGGATTGCAAGTTCAAGATCAGAGACAGCCTGAGTAACTTTGCAAGACCCTGTCTTAAAATGAAAGTAAAAAAATGGGCTGGGAGTGCAGGTTGGTGGTATAGCACTTGCAAAGCATTCAAGCATGAGGCCCTGGGTTCAAGCCCCCTGTACCAAAACAATAACAACAACAACAAAAATAGTGACTTGGTTTTCTTGGCAATATTCTGCTTCTTGCATGAACATAGACTTCCTGCTCTTCATCCTCTTATGTTATCCCTTTGGAAACTCTATCATCTTTTAAAATGAAGTATTTTACTTTCCTAATAAACTTTTCTATTGCAAAAATAGATTTATGTTTTTCTTGTAATTTGAATGCCATTGTGACTGTATTGTAACAGTGTAACCCTGAAATGGAGTTCACAAATATTACCTACAATTTACCACTTTGGGGCACCAGAGCAGCCCGCTTTCACAGAACTAGCTTCAAGCATATTAAATAGGTCATTTTGGACATTGGCACATTCAGCATGAAGATCCTGGATGCAGTGGGAAAAGCACCAGATTTGGAGTGCAAACACCTCAGTTTGGGGTCTGTTTTGTCCCTCTCCATTCATAAGTTAGGTAGTTAGGAAATACAGGAAATTGTAAGCATGTGGTCAACAATGTCTTCGGTTGCCTTTCATGGACCCCAGTGCCATCTTTGCTCTGTCTTTCTTGGCTTTGGTCAGCCCATCTTGGCACAATGTCTCATCTTTTCTTCCGCTGCCATCTAATCCCTTGGTGTCTCCCTGCGTGGGAAGAGCTCTGTTGGGCTTCAAAGGGACAATGCCATTTGCTGCCATTTGACCTTTCACCCTGACCCTTTCAGTTCTTTCCTTTGTGCTCAGAGGCTCATATTTGAGAAATGGCCTGGTGATGTATTAGTTACTTCTCAGTAGCTGTCACTAAAATACCTGAGGGGACAATTTAAAGGAGGAAAATTTTATTTCGGCTCATAGCTTCAGAGGGTTCAGTCCATGGTCACTTGGCCCCATAGGCTTGGGCATAACATCATGGCGACGGGAGCATGTGGCAAAGGAATGTCATTACCTCATTGCACTTAGAAAGCAAAGAAAGAGACAAGGGGCCAGGACAGATGTAGCCCCCAAGGACCCACCCCCTGTGACCTACTTCAACCAGCCAGGTTCTACCTCCTAAAGTTTCCAGAACCTCCCCAAAATAGCATCACCAGCTAGGGAACCTGCATTTAATGTATGAGCCTGTGGGGTCATTTCGTAATCAAACCACAGCAGGTCAGTAAAGCCTCTGACCCCTAATTTTGCATGTAAAAGCCCTGTGAGCCATCCAGGTTAGTTATCCTACCTAGAGATATTGCACACCACTCTCTCTTCCATCCTTCCAATTACATCCACACGGAGTATTTTAGAGTCCTAAGCACTGACAGCCTGCAGCCCTACCTCTGTGATATCTGATCCCACCAGATCTTAGAAGATAAGCAGGGTCGGGCCTGGTTAGTACTTGGATAGGAGACCACCTGGGAACAGAACACCAGACATTGTAGGCTTGGGAGAAGGACTCAGCAACGCACTCCCCAAAATTAATCCACCATTGAAAACCCTATGAATAGCAGAGAAGCACTGACAATAGTATTTCCCCTGTTGTACGTAGAGTCGCTGTGAGTTGGATACTGACTCTACAACACCTAACAGCAACTGCTATATCAAAAACAACAACTATATCAAGCACAACAACCCTTTGCAGTCCTGATAGGTGTGAGATACTTTCATAGAGGTTAAAGAGTTTGCACAAGGTCAGTTGCCAGGCAGTGGCACATTTGGGCTTAGAGCCCAGGGCGTCATTTCACCATATCTCACCACAGCTTGCGGTTCTGCTGTCTCTACTGTGTGCACCAATCCATCTCCAGTGCAATGCACGTGGAGATCACTTGGGAATCTCAGAAAATATGGATTCTGATCCAGTACCTCTGGCACAGGGTGGGGATTCTAGGTTTCTGTCAAATTCCCAGGTGATGCCAATGCTGTTGACCCGTATGCCACATTTTGAGTAGCAAGAGCATACACTAGCAAAAATACAAGGAGAGTCAAGAATCTTACAACATGATTGGGCATTTTTTTGGTACTGGGGATGGAACCCAGGGCCTCGCCCTTGCATGCTTTGCAAGTGCTGGACCACTGAGCTGCACCCCCAGCCCATTTTTTTTTTACTTTTTTTTTTTGAGACAGGGTGTCACTAAATTACACAGACTGCCTCTGGTCTCAAACTTTTGATCCTCCTTCCTCTGCCTCCTGAGTCACTAGGATTATAGGCACGCGCCACCTTGCCCGGCTAAATGATTGGGCATTTTAAACAAAAGTATCATTGAAGTGATGCTAATATAAAAATGTTCTTTTGCTTTTAAAGACCATATTAGATATGAAGTTAAGTTCTAGTTTGTGAAATGTTTTGTTTCTCAATAATTTTTTGGTGAACAGTTGGGTGGGGAAAGAGTTCCCCAGATAATAGCACTTTTGCCTCACTTATTGCATTCTGCCTGACAGTGTTGACACTCTAAGCAGAGGTCTTTGAATCTACTTCAGAGTCTCATACTCCCTCTCCCAAGGTATCTACGATGTCATTTACATATGTGTCTATGTGCATTTTCTGAGGAAAGACGCTGGAACTGTTCATCACCTTCCACTTGGACATGTGAACCAAAGCAAATTAAGAACCTCTGCTCCAGCAGAAATGCACACTCAAATGCTTCTAGAACTTCCCTATCACCAAACCCTTGACCAAGAAAGGTACACAGTGATGTATATAATTCATTTAAGTCTGCTGCTATGAGTTCCCAGGTTGTCAGCTGTGCAAGGAAAACCTTCTGAAAAATGCCAGTTTATTGCTATAATTAGGCAAAAGTAAATGCATTAGACCCTTTAGACAATTTTTCTGATGGCTGTCAGCCTAAGCCAAGACAGAAATATTCCCTCATTTCCCTTAAGTTGGAAGCCAGTGACCTTCACCTTCTCTCCTCTGGCCTTGGGATTGTCATTAGCATGGCGGAAGTGAAGCTCATCAGTACTTATCTAGGTCTCTGTATATTCAACATCTGTAACCTAAGAAGCTTGATCAGTATTTGATGCTGTGGCAATTACAGAATTTAAAACCCAAAAGTAATACATTCACAGGAGCTCAGAGTACTCTAAGCATACCAATATACCATGTCCTTCTGATGATGCAAGATGGAAAGAGCACTGATCCTAATATTGGCCATGGAAGCCTATTCTCTCTGTCTCTGTCTCTCTTTTTGTGGTACATGGAAGTTGAACCTAGAGCCTTATGCAAGCTTTGTAAGTGGTCTACCACTGAGCTGCACCCTCAGCCCATTTTTTTTTTCTGGTAGTGGGGGTTGAACCCAGGGCCTTGCGCCTGCATGCTCTGCAAGTGCTGGACCAATGAGCTGCGCCACCAGCCCTTTTTTTTTTCTGTTTGTTTTTTTTACTTTTTGAGACACGGTCTCCCTAAGTTATGTAGACTGCCTCTGGTCTTGAACTTGCGATCCTCCTGCCTCCGTCTCCCGAGCCACTGGGATTACAGGTGTGCGCCACGGCGCCTGGCTTTCAGCCCATTTTTTTAAAAAAAAGTTTTTATCTTGAAACAGAGCCTTGCTAAGTTACACAGGCTGCCTCTGGCCTGAAACCTGCAATCTTTTGCCTCTGCCTCCCAAGTTACTGAGATTACAGCCATGCGCTGCAGCACCTGGCTATAAACCTACTCTTAAAGCCAATATCCACTCATTTTTACTCTTCCATATTTTTCAGACTCAAGTACATAGGAGCTATGGCCCTGTAGTCAGACTGCATGGATTCAAATCTCAATACTTGTACTTGATAGCTATGTGACCTCGGACACATTACTTGTCCTTCCTAAGTCTCAGTTTCTTCTTCCTGCACCATGAAAATAATGATGATATTAATGATAATGGTAGGTAGTACTGCCCTCTTAGGGTAATTTTGAGGATTTAAATGACACAATCTAAAGCATACAGCCAATGACTGGCATGTAATAATTACTCACTATATGTTATCTGCCATTATTACTCTCTGGGCCCAAAATGTGTCCTCTTCAACAGGAGCTTGGGTACAAAGAATTACTATTCCTTATGAACTTGAATTCTTTTGTTTAGTGGGGAGGATTTAAAATCCTATCATTGTCTATTTTACTCTTTCCACCCATTGCCTGCTTGTTTCCACTTTAATGACCCTTCTAATACTTCACTGTGTCTCTACCCTCCTTCTTTTAATGATAGGCATTTCTGTTCCATTCTGCTTCAGTCACATACTCACTAGCAGGGTCACAGGTTTGGCCTCATGCATTTGTATGTGGCTCCACTCCTAAGCTGTGACCACATTCATCTCTGACTATATCTATCTCTTCCTTTCTGTACTTGTGAATCTGCTCTTGGTATTCTCAGGACATGTTGGTCTTCATATCCTTCTTTTTCACTGAGTATAGAAGCCCCCTGTTCCTTGCTTTCAATCACTTCTCTTTCCCCAGCTATGGGTTCAAACTCTTATTCTGTATCCTAGCCTCCATTGTCAGCCATTTCAACAGGTGACTCATTACTCTAAAACCCCTCAATTCCTTAAATTTATGTGCTTCCTTGATCCAATCCCCAGGATAATCTCTCTGTTTTCAGTGTACCAAGTGTTAGTGGAGAATGTCACAAAATGCTGCCATTGTATTCACAACTCATTTGTGATTTCTGGTCTTGCCTAGGCCTCCCTTATTTCTTGAATGCTCTTTTGTTGCTCTCTGATCAACTCTTCAGAGATGTAGGATGGCACGAAAGTTAACAGTCCAAGCATTAGCATATGATGAGACCTAGGCTCAAATCCTGGGCCTGCTACTTACTACGTGTGTAATTGGGAAAATTTATCTAATCTTATGCTTTAGTTTCCCTCATCTGTAAACTAAGGATGATGACAATACTCACCTTATAGGGTTAGCTGTGAATACTGAATTGGATCAAGGGCAGAAAGCACTTAGAGCACAGCGAGCAGCATATGAAATGTTAGTAAATTCTGGGGGATATATTTGTGTACACACACACTTAACAGTTTTATTGAGTTATAAATTATGTACCATAAAATCCACCAGTTGTAATTGAACAATTCAGTGATTTCAGAAAATGTATAGAGTTATGAGATGATCATCACAATCCACTTTTAGTACATTTACATTACTCCACAAAGTTCCCTTGTGCCTGTTTGCAGTCAATTTTCATTTCCACTTTTGGCCTCAGGCAACCACTAAGTGACCTACTTTCTATATTTTTATTTTGTCTGAACATTTCCTATAAGTGGAATCATACAAGATGTAACATTTTGCATCTGACTTCTTCACACAACATCATTTTTTGGAGGTTTATGCATGTTGCATCATGTATCAGTACTTCATTCCATCTTATAGTCAAATAATATTCCATTATATGGACATGCCACATTTTGTTCATTATCAGTTGTCGTATATTTGAATTACTTATAGTTTTTGCAATTATAAATAATGCTGCTATGTTCATGTACATCTCTTTGGGTGTATGTGAATATTTTCATTTATCTTAGATTCATACCTACGAACAGAATTACTAGGTTACATGATAGGTGTTGTTGTTTTTGTTAGGTGCCATCGAGTCGGTATCTGACTCATAGCGACCCTCGTAGGGTTTTCAATGGCTGACTGTTTTGGGATTGCCTTGGGAGTGGATTGCCAGGCCCTTCTCTCATTTTTGCAGTGCTGGGAATTGAACTCGGGACCTCAGAGACTGTAGTGCAGCGCTCTACCAACTGAGCTAAATCTCAGCCCTAAGTGCTTATTAGACATTACTATATCTTCTTTGATGAAATTCTCTTCACATATTTTGCTCATTTTTAATTGGCCTGTATTATCATTATTGAATTCTTATAGCTCTTTATATATTCTGGATACAAGGCCTTTGTCAGTTCAGCCAGTAGTGAATACTCTCAGGCTTTGCTTATCTGCAAATAGTCATATTTTGCTTTCATTTTTGAGGGATAGTTTTGCTACAAGTAGAATTCTTGGTTGACTTTGCCTTTCAAAATTCTGAATGTTATTCTACTTACAGTATCCAATGTTTCAGACAAAAAGCCAGGCATTAATTGTATTGATTCGCCTCTGCATATGTGATTTGCCCCCCTCTTGCTTCTTTATAGATTATTACTTCTCTCTCCTCTTCATCTTCATTATTTTTTTGAGGTGCTGGGGATTGAACTCAGAGCCTTGTGGGTACCAGCCAAGTGATCTACCACTGAATCCCTGCAGCACATCTTTGTCTTCACCTTATCTTCTTTATTCCCCTAAGACTCTCTCTTTGGGCTTTCAACAGTTTGACCATGATGTTGCTAGGTGTCGAATTCTTTGTATTCATTCTACTTGGAGTTCTATAAGTTTTTGGTTGTAGGCTAATATTTTTAATCAAACTTGGGAAAATTTTAGCCATTGATTGTTCAAATATTTCTTCTATTCCTTTTTCTGCCTCCTGTCCTGGAATTTTCATTATTAATATAATGGTTAATATTGTCTCACAGGCCTCTGAGGCTGTTAAATTTTATTCAATCCTTTTTTTCTTTTTCAAATCAAATAATTTCTATAGATTTAATTTACCACAATACATCTTTTTTCTGCCATCTGAATCTGTAGTACATTTTTTACTTCTCTTATTCTTTTTCACTCCAGAATTTCCACTTCCTTCTTTTAAAAATGATTTTGCCTTTCCTATTGAGATGTTTATCCCTATTGTCTTTTTATTGTCATGCTTTCCTTTAGCTTTTTAAACATTGTTTTCTTTTGTTTTGTGATGAATATATTTTAATAAGTCTCTTCAAGTCCTTATCTACCAAGTCTACCATACAGGGACTCTCAGAAACACTTTATGTTGCCTGCTTTGTTTTATCTGAGTATGTCTCTCTTTTCTGTTTCTATTTCTGTTTTGTAATTTTTTGTTTAAAACTCACATTTTAGGTAATGTATTATAGCACCTATGGGTTTTGATGTTTTCTCCCTAAAGCTTGGCATTACTGCTGGGTTTTGTTTGTTTCTTTTATTAACTTGCCTGAGCTAAACATGTGAATTATGTCTCCCACATGGTGTGTAGATCCTAATGTATTTGTTCAGTTTTATTCTTGTTTTGATTTTTAACCCTGGCTTCCTATGGATTTTTCCTCTGTCAGTGTGGCTTAGTGTACAGAGGCTGTGATCAAACATCTCATGCCATGAAGGCTCCTATCCTCTGATGGTGGGGTTTTTTTGGTAGAGTTGTGCATTCAAAATGCAGGCTATTTTAATGTCTGCCCTGGGTGTTCTGTTCTTCTGAACCATCTTGCATCGTCTATGTTCTTAGTAAGTTTTAATTATTATGATGATTGCATATTTCTTCCTCTCAGCAGTGGTACCATATTTTTTTCTGTCCATTAGCTCAAAACCTCATTTCCAGCTTCCTCAGCCTCAGCAGGTGACCTTCCTTCTCACTTTCTGAAAAACACGTTGGCCACTCAGTCTGGATACTCATGACTTCCCATTTTATGTTTTTTATCGTGATATAATTGGCATTACATAAAATCCACCCTTTAAATATACAACTCTGTGGTTTTTATTATAATCACAAAGGTATGCAACTATTGCCACTAATTCCAGAATATTTTCTTCACCCCTGTAAGAAAACCTATTCCCATTAGCAGTAATTCCTCATTCTATTTTTCCCACAGCCCCTATAGACTACAAGTTGAGCATGAGTCAACTTTCCTTGTTATTGCTGAATAATATTCCATTGAATAGATAGACCACACTTGGTTTGTCCATTTATCAGTTGATGGATAGTTTATTTTCACTTATGTCTATAGCATGCAAATTTTTGTGTAGACCTGTTTAATTTTCTTGGAAATATGTTTCTCACTTTACATGTTGTAGAACATATTATATTACAATTTTTAATAATATTCTAGCTTATTTTTTGTCACTGAAGAATTCTCTCCTGTGTCATAAAGAATCCTTGACTTTTATCCCCACTCTTTGTCACCGCATCCACAACCTTGTTCTAACCACATCTCCCTTCCCATACCCGTTTTTGTCTTCACCTCTGACTCTGTCCTGTCCAGTCTACCAATATGATCTGATGTGTCCCAATCTCAAGCCTTCAGAGTTACCTTTTCCATTTCCCATCATTGTTCTAATCAAATTGGTTTCCAATTGTGGCTAAATTTATTTTCAAAAAAATTTTTGAAGACTATTTTTCACCCCTCTCCCTTGTTCCTGCCTATCATAGTCTTCCATTTGCCCCAGATCAGACATGCTCTCTCTCATCAATGGCACATTGTATTTCCATGATATCACTTAACGATCTGTCTTGTGGAGTAGTTGTATTTTAGTTGTAACTCTGTTTTTATTTCCTGGAGGCAAGAATAATCTCTTGCTCTTATTCATTCTTGCATCCTCAGAACTTTCTAGTAGACTCAGAGCATAGAGGTACTCAATAAATCAAAACATCTTCAGGTTGGGGCTTACTTTTGATTTTCAAATTTCCCTTCTGTTCTCTTTTCTTCTTTGTTTTTTTACCACCATTGTGTATAAAAATAATTCCTGTTTATAAGCTTGATATGCATTAGGCACTCACCAAGAATTGTTGGTTAAATAAAATCTCTGCTAAATTCACAAAACATCTTCTCAGATGAGATTTCTGTCTCTAAACACCTTTACCAGCATTTGTCTTAAGTTTGGCAAGGGGAGTTGTAAACATGCAGAAGGGGAAAGGAAGACATGAAGTTGTGTTTGAGAAACATATCAGCAAATAAATAGTTTGTTATCATTTGTGATATAATGGCAAATTCTGGAGAAGTTGTAGCTCACACTTGGAGTGTTTCTCAAAGGTTGGACACCAACCACTTGGCACTTATTCCCCAGAGAGATACCCATGTTAGGTGCAATGTTGGATTCAGTTGCCCTCTGAAGCCTAGCTCATTGTACTTTCTGTGCTGTAGTATTCTAACAGACAAGAAGGAGGAGTTCAGGAGAAGTGCTAGGAGAGCCAGGAGTGAACAACTTACATTTCCAGTGCCCAGAACAAAGGCTTGTACTAAGGTGTTCAATTAGTATGTAATGGATAAGAATAAATTGAAGATTAAATTGAACTCAAAATTTGATCTTTAAGATTCCTTCCAGTCTTAAAACTCAGATTTTTCTGATTTCAACCATGACAGCTGTGGGTGAAACCTTATACTTCCTTTATTATAGCCACTTCTTCTTGCTTGAATAGTATAGATTTTTCAGTCAGGTCTTGGGAGGCTATCAATTTCTTGTTGTACTTACTAAGAGATGATAGGATTTCAAATAAGACCCAAAGAATATGTTCCCAGAAGATATAGGCACACTTTCTACACATAGTTGTTAGGTGCTGTTGAGTCATGTCCACTCATGTTGTTGTTGTTGTTAGATGCCGTCGAGTCGGTATCCGACTCATAGCGACCCTCTGCACAACAGGAGAAACACTATTGTCAGTGCTTCTCTGCTGTTCATCGGGTTTTCAATGGCAGATTGATTTTTGGGAGGGGGTTGCCAGGTCCTTCTCCCAAGCCTACAGCTTCTGGTGTTCCCAGGCGGTCTCCCATCCAGGTACTAAGCAGGCCCGACCCTGCTTAGCTTCCGAGATCTGACGGGATCGGATGCCACAGGGCTACAGCTGCAGGCTGTCCACTCATAGCAACCCTATATACAACAGAACGAAACACTCTCTGACACTGTGCAGTTCCCTGCACTATGTCAGTGCTTCTCTGCTAGTCATGGGGTTTTATATGGCTGATTGTTTCGGGGATTGTTCTGAGAGTAGACTACTGGGTTCTTCTCCCATTTTTGCAGTGTGGGGATCAAACCCTGGGCCTCGGAGAGTGCAGAGAAGCACTCTCCCAACTGAGCTAAACCTTTCTACACATAAGGTGGTCTGAAATGTGAGACTGTTTGGATCAAACACGTTTTTCATTATGATGCACAGGATTTCTATGATGGGGTGGCTGTTAGACAGTGAGATGAAGACACTTTACACCTCAGCTTGCCTTATCAGAGCTCTAGTTACAGGGTAGAATTCCTTAGGAGGTTAGCCCTTGCAGTAACAGCTACTTTGCATGTGACATAAGTCAGGGCTATAGAACATACAGTGTCTGCAACAATGGGTTTAAACATAAATAAGATAGTTTGCTTGGCACAGAATCGGCAAGTGTTTCGATCTGCTGTGCATAGGGTCGCTATGAGTCGGGTTCGACTAGACGGCACCTAACAACAACAACAACAACAACAATACTCCTGTTTAGGGAGAACAGGTCAAAATCCTTTGGAACCATGAGATTTGCATTCAACTTTGTTAATTAAACATAAATGTTAATTTCTTAAATGATTTAAATTAATAAGTCTCCTGATTTGTAATGGTTTTTTCAAGCAGTCTGTTTGGGGAGCTTGAAGCAACTGGAGCATTGCTATCTTTAGTAAAGTTTATTTAATTTCTTTTTATGACATTTTTCATCTTGGAAATGGGGTTTTCAAATATTACTTTCCCAGGCAACAATACTTACTTGCTGGTTTTCATTTCAGGATTGGGACTGGCTCAGGGTGCTGGAGAAACATTTTGTGGTGCTCTGTGTTAGAGTTGTAATTTTCAAGAAAATTGTCTGATTGTATGGTATCTAAGACATGGTGCCTTACTGAAAATGTTCCACATTTTGACAGTGTGATAGGTTTATTATCCTTGATTTATATTCCAAATGATCTTATTTACTTTAAATTAATATTTTGTGCAATCATTGAGATCCTATTTTGCTTTCTGGTATCACTTAGAAGAATTCCATTGGTATTTGGCATCATTCACCATTTTCAAGCATTAAGAATAAGAAAAAAGCATTTTAGGTAGCATAGAATATCTTCATTTTAAAATTCACACTGAGTATGCACCAAACCAATTGTTACAGCCTTGGTAGCAGCAATAATTTTACAACTGTTTATTCCTTGGAGTAATGCACGTTCTCGGAGACTTTATACCCTATCCCCCAAATGGTTATTTTCCTGTTTTCTTTTAAATATTTTTACTTATGTGGTTTCTTTTTCTTGGGATGTCATTCATCTCAGTTTCCTGTTTGATTTTCAAGGCCACCTCTTCCATGAAGCCTCTCCAATCTTCCTCTGCACACATTGGAATTGATGGCTTTGTCATTTTGGGGACCATGGGCTTAGCGATTGCCTTTCTTATGCTTCTTGCCAAGGTGTACTTCATTGTAGAGTTTGAGGAGCTCCTGGCCAATCCCATTAGACTACCAGATATGTGAGAAAAGCAAGTTCACAGTTTGGATTGGGTTCTTACAATGTCCTGCATAGTTGCCAATGTGTACATGTTTGTTGTGTGGACAGCCTTGCTCGTTATATTGAGCTAATAGTTTTGGGGAGCATTCATTGAGTCAAATGGCCTGTGTGAAATGAAATCTGACCTTAAGTGGACAGAGATGATTGGTTAGAGTTGGAAGACTCCATTTAAGCCCCAGATATGCTACTGATTCGTGGTATAACCTTCATTTCCTTCACTTTCTGAGCTTATTTTCTATTTCATAGGTATAAATATCTGATATGCATAATTTGAAAATATGCTATGAGGATTAAAAGAATGACTATGTGAACCTTTTAGAAACTGTTAATGCAAACATAGTAAACTTCCATTAGTCTCATTTTTCCTCATCCATAGGATAGAGATGTTAATACTTACCTCCCTGATTGGAATATTATGAGGATTAAGTAGGATAACATATGTTGAAGTGCTTAGCAAATTGTTGTCGTTAGGTGCCATCAAGTCGGTATCCAACTCGTAGGGACCCTCACAGGGTTTTCAATGGCTGACTGTTTCGGGATTGCCTTGGGAGTGGATTGCCAGGTCCTTCTCCCATTTTTGCGGTGCTGGGAATTGAACTCAGGACCTCAGAGACTGCAGCGCAGCACTCTACCAACTGAGCTAAATCCCAGCCCCGCTTAGCAAATAGTAGGTGTTTAATCAATGTTGCCTGGATATGAATTCTCTTCTCTGGACTGTCCTGGTGTAGTGCTTTTCCAGATCTTAGGGGATGAGTGTTGAAGTCAGGCTGCTTGTCCTTTGGAATAGACAACTTTTTCTCAGCCTCGCTAGTTTCAACATGTTAATAATGAAATGCAAAATAATTAAACTTGCTAGTAAATGTTTCCAGGCTTTTGAATGGTAGCCAATAAAAAGGATAAATATTATTATTTTAGAATTCATGTCCTTGATGTGGAGGAAATGTATTTACTTACATATATTACTGTCTCAGATTTTGAGAAGAAAACAAAGAAAAATGTTTTCCCCTTTGATTTTTCAGCTTTAAAGTGTTGTTATTGTTGTTGTTGTTAGGTGCTGTCGAGTTGAGTCCAAATCATAGTGACCCTGTGTACAGTGGAATGAAACACTCCCCAATTCTGTGCCAGGCACATGATCTTATTTATGTTTAAGCCCGTTGTTGTAGACACTGTGTCAATCCATCTGGTGGAGGGTTTTCATTTATTTCGTTGACCTGCCACTCTCCAAAAACATGATGTCCGTCTCCAGGAGCGATTGGTCCCTCCTGACTACATGTCCAAAATACATAAGATGCAGTCTAGCCATCATTGCTTCCAAGGAGCACTCTGGTTGCACTTCTTCTAAGACAGATGTGTTGATTCTTTTGGCAGTCCATGCTATATTCAGCAGTCATCTCCAGCACCATAATTCAAAAGCATCAATTCTTCTCCTGTCTCTCTTGTTCAATGTCCAGCTTTCACAACCATATGATACAACTGAAAATACCATGGCATGAGTCCAGCACACCTTTGTCTTCAGTGTGACATCTTGACTTTTCCATACTCTATAGAGATCTTTGGCCCTAGCATTTCCCAATGCAATGTGTCTTGATTTCTTGACTGCTACTTCCATGGGTGTTGATTGAAGAATCAAGTAAAGCAAAATCATGGACAACCTCAATCTTTTCTCCATTTATTGTGAAGTTGCATAGTGACCCAGTTGTAAGGATTTTTGTTTTGTTGATGTTTAGTCACAACCCATACCAAACCCTATGTTCTTTGATCTTCATGAGTAAATGTTTTAAATCTTCACTTTCAGCAAGCAGTGTTGTGTCATCTGCATAATGCAGGTTGTTAATGAGTCTTCCTCCAATCCTGTCACCCAAAAAGTGTCATTTTTTTTGCTATACCAAGGGTTAAATCAGAGTAATCAGGGCCCCTGCTGGTGGGCTAGAAGAGAGCACATTCCTTAACAGTCACTCACTCCTCTTCCCCTTCACCTCTCTCTTAATCTCTTCCCCATCATAGAGGAGTAGGTATTCTTACTGGCCTGTGCACCAGCCTCTTTCCTTCTATCCATGTTTTTCCCACCCATGCATACTTCCAAGAACCCCTCCACCCTGTGGCTGATCTTTCTTTCCTGGGACCAAGGAAATTAAGCCTCAAAACTGAAACTTGGAAGGAAGGCAATCCTAAATGTAAATACCTACCCCATGATGTCAATTACTTGAAAATAAACTGTTATTCCATCTCCTAATCACTAATAACCTCACTTAAAGCTCTCCTACTGAAAGAACTATTGAAGGATAGAGAAAGGTCAGGAGATCCAAGATCTCATTAACTTAGCACTTGAAGCAGGTGCTGCTGCGGATGGGTCTGGGTTCCTTAATAAATGGGGACTGGTATCCCAGAGGTTAATGAAGTTTGCCTGAGGTGTTGGTGGATTAGGCCTTCCATTCTCACATCAGTTACCCATCTTCCAGCCCGCTATGTACCTTGACATTCTCACCACAGAGGGGTTAGTGGTATTATCAAGCTCATGTAAGCAAGGACATGATTCTAGACCTGCATTTTGGAATAGAAGTATTTCAGGATTTTCTCATCACTGAAGTCCCTCAGTGTAGGACTGCAGTTGTTTTTAATTCCCCTGCATTGAAATGACCAACTGGCAAACACTTTCAGTTAAAGTATCTTTTTCTAATGTAGTTGAGTTTTCTTCCTTTACAGTACTCTATCTTTGGATTTTCATGCCACATCCTTTTGGATACCCTGAGGAAGTATTTTCATAGGCAAAAAGAATGCCAAATGTAAAACCAAATGTCCCTCCACCCCAACCTCCTGCAAGGTTTTGTGATGTTCAAAGCATTCTGTATTTGAAAGTAAAACATCTGCTTCTAGTCTAACCTTGGGCTGTAGACTTTGGCCTTCTGTGTGCTTTTCTACAGAGGTGTTACATCCCTCTGATTTTATCAGCTAACAAAAGTGAATTCATTCAAGATCTCTGTCATGGCTTGAATATCAAATGTCCCCCAAAGGCCATGTGCTTGGTCCCTGGCTGGTAGCACTGTTTGTAGAAGTTCTCAAACTTTGAGAAATAGGACTCCTCTTTGGGGAAGTGGTCACTGGGGGTGGGGCTTTGGAGGATTTTTACCCAGACTCAAGGTTCCAGGAAGCTCTCTGCCTCCTACTGGTGATGCAGTGAAGTTGTTTGCCATTGGCTCTTCTGTTGCTGCCATGCCTGCTGTCTCTACCATTGTGTACTGATCCTCTAACCTTGAGCTTCAAATAAATATTTTTCCCCAGAAAGATTGCCTTGGTTGGTTTTTCTGCTACAGTGATGACAGCTGACTAATACAGTCTCCTCTGCCATTCAACAAGAGCCCCCCAGGAAGAGCTTTCCAGAAAGATTTGTGCTCAGACATCTTGCTTGCTGTTGACACAGAGGGCAAGACATAAATGAAGTAGCTGGCTGAGCTCCTGACTTTTTCACATGCAAGCCAGCCAGCCTTTGCAGATGGGGACTTTGAGACTGTTTATTACCTCGCCAACAGGTTTGGGAACACGGACACCAGGGCTTCATGTGTAGAGAGCCAATCTCTAACCCAGGGTCCTTGAACCCCTTAAATCCAGAACTTAAACTTTGAACTGAACTAGCACATTTAAGATCAGTTTGACTGCTTGCCTACTCTCTACTTCTCCCAGGGATGCATAAATACCTTGTGCTCTTGCTGTGGCAATAACACGCCATTGACCGGAACCACATTATCCATGCTGAATTTCTACCTCAGCCCCCCATCCCTTTTTTCTGGCCTTGGCACTCCCTGTAGCTTTGTTGCTTTGCTTGGGAATCATGCTTCTCATTAGAGAGTAGCCAATAGCTTCTTGTCACTGAGAAGAGGACTTAATTTCCTCTAGTGTTGGACTTCTTCTCTACTTGGACTTTTACTTAGAATTGGCCCCCTCTGAGGTAGGAGGGGCAGAGAGAACATCCCTGACTGTCTGCTATCCATGTTCTGCCATGGGCCTCCTGTTAGGAGGACAGGGGATGGGAGAGCTTGTCCCACATGATAGAGCAGCCTGCCAAGTCCAAGGAGGTCTTTGGCAGGCACTTTGGCCTGGATGTTGTCCTGGAGCAAGGCTGAGCAGAGATTTTGGTTTTCCATTTTCACACATTCACTTGGAGGGAGTGGAAGTAAATGTGGGGTCCTGAGGACATGTGGGGTCCTGAGGAGTGTTTGGTTTGAGCTATGACAGAGTTCCCGTCAGCACCTCCAAGTTTCCTTATGTTCTGCCATCAAGGGTAATTTGCATGGAAGTTTTCACCATGACCAATGTGTTTGGCTTCCCTTGTGCCCCAAAGAAGATATTCGAAATTGCAATGAAATTATGTTGTGGGTTGTACTTATTGATTCAAATCCTTCCTTATTGCAGGGGGAACTATAGGAAAAATTCTTTATGCAAGTTTTTGTGGATCACTTATTCATCTAAAAGGATATACAGCCAATTTCCAGGGCCAGAGCCAGAATACTGGGGAAGTGCCCTCTGTGATCTAGGGCAAATCTGAAGCTTCAAGAATACTGATAGGCCTGACAAAGGGCAGTGTACATTGCCTCTGGCTATACAAGGAGAACCCTGGCATGTAGAGCCGCTCTCAGAAAGAGGCAGAGAGTTGTAGAAGGCTGTCAAGTGCATAAAGACAATGTCTCATCACTGGAGGAACAGTTTGCTGTTCGGACTGTGACACTTTGGCTTCATCGCACAGGAGTCTGCATTGAGAACTACTCATAATTTTATCCTAGATCCAGGCCAATACTCACCTCTCCAGGTCCCACACCAAGTTCTTGTTTCTGATCATTCAGAAGATTAACATTTCTACTCTTAGCCTGTTCATGTGTGTGTTTAACTGGTGGCAGCTCATGTTGTTAAAACCATTCATTCAGTGGGTACAGTGGCTCACACTTGTAATCCCAGCAATGTGAGAGGCTGAGGCAGAAGGACCAAAAGTTCGAGACAAGAGGGAGCCTGTGTAACTTAGTGAGATCCTGTCTCAAAAATAAAAAGTAAAACAATGTGCTGAGGATGCAGCTCATTATTAGAGTGCTTGAAAATGTGTGCATAAAGCACTTGGGATCAACCCCCTAGGACCACAAAAAAATTAAAAATTAAAATCATTCATTTGTTCCCTTGCATAATTAACAAATATGTTTTGAAATTAAATCTATGTTGAGATTCAGTGATTAGAAAGACCTAGATTCAACCGGGCATGGTGGCAGGTACTCAGGAAGCTGAGGCTCAGGAGGATTGCAATTTTGAGGCCAGAGGCAGCCTGTACAACTTAGCGAGTCCCTGTCTCAAAATAAAAAATAAAAAGGGCTAGAGGTACAGCTAAGTGGTAGAACACTTGTCTAGAATGTCTGAGGCCCTCGGTTCAACCCTCTACTATGGCAAAAACAGCAACAAAACAAAACAAAACAAAAAAGACCCAGAGCCATGTAATTGTGAGCTTCTTTAAAGCATATTTCATTTATGAATACACAGTGCTGAGCATATAGTTTCCATAAGTGTGAATGGATGCTTCAGGGAAATGCAGTTTAACGAAGTTTGCCACCGAAGCATCAATTTCTCTAGCCAGATGTTGGTGTTTTACTATCTTTTCATAACCAGAGGTCTAAGGGCATGGGGAGTTGGTGGGAATGAGAGCTCTGGAATAACATGATATTAAAGTAGATGCGTGACTGAGAACTCAAAGCTTCTCATTGTAATGCATAGAATAACTTCGGTTCCTATCTTTCCAGGGAGAAATGTAAGAGGGTAATTTGGGCTAGGAAGAATAGCAAGTTTGTATTACCTAAGCAGTAGAAGGTCTGGCATTTAGCTCAGCTGGTAGAGTGCCACTCTGCGGTCTCTGAGGTCCTGGCTTCCATTCCCAGAAAAAAAAATGGGAGAAGCACATGGCAATCCACTCCCAAGGCAATCCCGAAAAACAATCAGCCATTGAAAACCCTATGAGGGTCACTATGACTCCACCAACACGACTCGACAGCACCTACTACCTACGTAAGCAGCAGAAAGTGATCTGGAGTATCCACTCCTGTTTCTGTGCTTTTGCAATAGCAGCAAGAGAGTAAAACAGAGGAATTGGTACCTCATATACACCGATCATCAAGCACCTAATCACAAAACGTTCATGTTACATGTTTCAGTGCTTAGTGGTGCCAAAGCTTTTCTCTTCTCTCTAATTTTTTTCCTTGGGTTGTTTAGCTTTAATGCAGATTTGAGAGATGGCAGGAAGTGATGGGCTGGGTTGGAAATGTCTGGACATTCATGTGACTTAGCTGTGGAATTCCACAGTGCATTGTATCTGCTACTGAGGACTCTGGGAAGGAAGTTCTGGGTCTCAGCAGAGCTTTGATCAGGTTGTTCAGAGAAAGAGCATGTTATTGATTGTACCATGGTTATCTTTTTTATTGTTTAAAGTATCTATCGTGTAAAGCCTCTTTGTGTAATTTAATACCAAAATGATCTCACATCTGTTTATTTTTTTCCTGCTTTCAAAATATATAGCTATTGGTAGGATTTTAGTATTCCAAAGGATGGGGAGTGAGCTTCTCAATAAACTTTGTCTGGTTGTGAGCATTAAATATATTAAACAGTAAGCAAACTTACAGAGTTCATATGATCACATTAATAGGTCCGGTTAAATCACAAGAGTTATTGTTATATGTGTAAAATACTGCTGGGGTACTTGATTTTATTTCAGAGACACTCTACTGGGAATGAGTATGCATGGGTTCTAGTGACTGTGCCATTAATTAGCTGTTACCTTGGGTAAGTCACGTCTCCTCTATTTCCTCTGCATATACGGTTCTGTACAATGAGGCAGTCTCTTAGTCCCCTCTATGTTCTTTGTTCTTCGTCCTCTCTATGTCCATTGCCAGGTTTAAAGTCTAATTCTTAAAAAGCTTATAGAAAACATCCTGTTCATTGAAGTCTTTTCTCCATAGGTAGTTTAAGATAATGGAGCATCACCCACAGACTTTCAAATTGAGTATGAGGACCTTAAATAAATGGGATTTAAAACTGATCTCCTGAGTAAAACCCTGATTAGCTGTCAGGTCTCTGTATCAATAAAAGACAAATGGGAGTCATTTGAAGTTTTTCCAACCTCTTGTTGTTGTTGTTTTTGTTAGGTGCTGTCGAGTCATATCTGATTCATAGCGACCCTCATAGGGTTTTCAATGGCTGATTGTTTTGGGATTGCCTTGGGAGTGGATTGCCATGTCCTCCTCCCATTTTTGCAGTGCTGGGAATTGAACTCAGGACCTCAGAGACTGCAGAGACCTCAGAGCAGTGCTCTACCCACTGAGCTAAATCTCAGCCCCATTTCCAACTTCTAGTAGATATAAATTCTATACCCCAGAATAATACTGGGGTATAAGTAGTAGTAGTAGTAGTAGTAGTAGTAGTAGTAGTAGTAGTAGTAGTATATAAGTAGTAAAGTAGTAGTAGTAATAGTAGTAGTAGTAGTAGTAGCAGCAGCAGCAGCAGCAGTAGTAGTAATGTGCTCACCTCTTTAGCACATACCAACTGATCTTGGTGAGAAGTGACCCCTAGAAAGGTATTGACAAGCAAGGAAAGATAGTGGCCAAAGCTTAACTTGTTTGTTGCCAAGGAAGACATGTTTATACAGATGATTATTTAAGGGAGTTTAGGTCATGTTAAACCTTCTTTGCCTCCATCTTTACCACTGTGGTGTCTGATCCCATCAGATCTCAGAAGCTAAGCAGAGTCAGACCTGATTAGTACTTGGATGGGAGACCACCTGAGAACACTAGGTGCAGTAGGCTTGGGAGAAAGACCCGACAACCCACTCCCCCCAAAACAATCTGCCATTGTAAACCTTGTGAATAGCAGAGAAGCACTGACAATAGTGTTTCATCTGTTGTATGTAGGGTCGCTATGAGTCAGACACCAACTTGAGGGCACCTAGCAACAACAAAAACAACAACAGACCTTCTTTAACACTTAAATGTTTCCATATTGATAGATATTTCCAGGGATAAAGATAAGTGTTCCTTCCTTCCTTCCTTATTTCCTTCCCTTCCTTCTTTCCTTTCTTCCTTCCTTTCCTTCCATCCTTTCTTTCTTCTTTCTTCCCTTAGTTTTCTTTTCCTTTCTTCTTTTGGCAGTGCTTTTGCATGCTAGGGAAGGCCTTTACTATTGAGTTATAGCCCCAGCCTTCTATATGGTTCTTGTTTGTAGCACATATATTGCCTGTAAGTCAAGAACAGCTCTTTTAAAATAGAATCTCATGGGTAGTAATCCCCTTGATGAATTACCAAAGTATTTTACTTTGCTGATCCTCTACTCACTTCTATTAGCTCATCCAGAGTTTATCAAACTTTGGAGGAATGATTTTAATGACTAAATTTAGACGAAATTGATCTACAATTCTAAAGGGACAGTTTGTTCATTTGCTAATGATATTGTCAACTGATACTGATTCCTCAGACCCTTAAGTTATACCATTAAGTAGGGATCCCACACAGGACCCCAAAGTATAGACAATGTCCCATGAGGACCTGTACAAATATTTTCATTCATATTCTCTCAGAGAAGAGCACCTTTTTTGCAGTCAAGATTGTTCTGCTGAGATGCCAAATCCCAATGCTGAAACATCAGAGTTCCTTTTGTAGCTGTACTCCAGGGCTGGGGCCTTGCTTGTCTACCTTAATTAGACTGATGAATTCCTTTAGCTTCCTCACCCACTGCTTTATAAATGTCTCCTATTGTGAGGTGCAAGTTTGATTCCTTGATGCAGTTCTTTTCCATTTTTCTAGCAGATTCTTTGATAGTTATTTGAAAACACCTATAGGTCATACTTCTACTGCTACAAATACCAGTTACCATAAAGTACTTACTAAGTGCTAGGTTTTGTGCTAAGTGCTTTCTGTGAAGTACTTCTGTGTATTTATCCAATAGAAATTTCTGCACTGGTGGAAATCATCTACAATATGTATACTACTCAGCTCTGGTAGCCAGTAACACATGTGAATACTGAGGGCTTGAAATTTGTGACTAAGAAACTGAAGATTTAATTTTGACTAATTAAAACATGGCCTGCAGCGGTAGCCCTGTGGCATCCAATCCTGTCAGATCTCGGAAGCTTAAGCAGGGTCGGGCCTGGTTAGTACCTGGATGGGAGACCGCCTGGGAACACCAGAAGCTGTAGGCTTGGGAGAAGGACCTGGCAACCCCCTCCCAAAAATCAATCTGCCATTGAAAACCCTATGAACAGCAGAGAAGCACTGACAATAGTGTTTCCCCTGTTGTGCAGAGGGTCGCTATGAGTCGGATACCGACTCGA
>VMDO01018983.1:0-40839 GCA_007922755.1 Pedetes capensis
GAGGAGGTGCAGGAGGGAGGGAGGGAGGAAGGAAGAGGGAGGGAGGGAGGGAGGAGGGAGAGAAAAGAAGAAAGAAAGAAAAAGAGAGAGAAAGGAAGGAAGGAAGAAAGGAGGGAGGGAAGGAGGGAGGGAGGAAGGAAGGAAGAGAAAAGAAGAAAGAAAGAAAGAGAGAGAGAAAGGAAGGAAGGAAGGAAGGAAGGAAGGAAGGGAGGGAAAAGAAAAGAAGAAGGAAAGAAAGAAAAAGAAAGAAAGAAGAGAAGAGAAGAGAAGAGAAGAGAAGGAGAAGGAGAAGGAGAAGGAGAAGGAGAGGGAGAGGGAGAGGGAGAAAAGAAAAAAAAAAGACAAAGGCCTGGGTAGAAATCCTAAGGGCTCTGGCCAGGTCCAGTGGCTGCACAATGTTCCTTTCAACCCCAGCCAGCAAGATAAGAAGAAGTCAGTCTACAGCTCCTTTTGCCAAAAATATAACAAGGACAATCTATTTCTGTGGGCTCGATTTCTCCTTCAAATGCTTTTTAGGTGTCTTTCTTCTGTCTCTTGTGCAAAGTAAACAATGAACGTGGGCTGCAGCTGGGAACGGGACTTACATGACGGCTGGAGTCCAGGTGCCGTTCTTCTGTTGTTTGGGGCGCTGTGTTTCGGGACTCCTTATTCTGAAGGACAGGGCAGGGACCGCTCTTGCCACACAGCCTCTGCTTATGAGGGGCTCACAGGTGCTGTGCTGTAGTGAGACCTGACCAACGCTGGTCCTGGGCAGAGGGCACCACCAACGGCGAGTCGCTGAAGGACGCCGGGGACCCTAGGCGGAGAGTGCGGTGCTCACAGGGAGGTGCTCATGCGGCACATTTTCACGCTGGCAAAGCACACATGGCCGGGGAGACGGCCCTGCCCTCCTGTTCACATCTGTACATCCTACCTGGGTGGGGCAAATCTGCCCAGGGTGTTGGTTCCTGGAACCCTACCACCCTCGGGCCAGAGCAGCCTTACGGTAACCAGCGGACATTCCGATCCACAGCCAGCAGCGCTGGGACCGCAGGCTCTGCCAGGGCCAGCAGATTCCAGGCTTGAGCCCAGCAGAGCATCTCTGGAGGCTGCTAAGCTATTGTGTTTTCATCCGTGACAATAAAAATGTAATTATTAATGGGTTTCTTCCAGAAACTGCTGTTTCCTGTAAAGGCTGTGCATCTGCCAGCGATGGACAGAGCATAAACTAGAAACTTTACTTTCAGGCACAAAAATCAAAGCAGCAGTTCTACTGTGCTCTGGATGGCCAGCGCCCCTTGGAGAGCAAGGATCCCGCCCTGCGTCGGCAGGGATCCGAAACAGGAGGCTAATGAGAAGCAGGCTCATGAATAAAAGAAGGGCCTTGCTTCCCAGGCATGGCAGAAGAATGCCGGCGCGGCTCCAGAATCACACAGCCTTTAAAGCAAAGCCTGGGTCATTAGTGACTCTAATGATTTTTCCTCCTCTGCCATGTAAGATACTTTTAGTTTCAGGAAACTGTTGGTGCATGCTCGTTAGAGAGAGAAGTCTTTGAAATCCGTCCAGCTCTGCTCCACATCTGAGCCATTCATAATAGAAGGCTGATTAATGTTTGAGGCAACTCCAGGAGAAAGCGTGTTGGCTGAAGTGCCGACTTTCAATTTTCAACGCTCGGCGTTAGACGGAATGTGCTCATGTTCAGTATGCAGATGAGGAAGAGCAGACGCAAGGGAGGCTTGGAGCAAGCCACACTCATCTGCCAGACAAAGCATTAGCATCCCACGGAGACCCCAGAGACCCCCGCCATCCACAGGTCTCTTCTAAGGACTTGATCTATTTCCGCTGTGAAGAGAAATTTTGCAGAACGCTAAAACCGTCCTCATTTTTAAGTTGCGGTGTTACAGGTATCTTCATCAAAATCTGGGCTGCCAGTGGTAGGAGCCTGGGAATTCTCAGAGGAAACATGACCAGGGATTCGGAGGCCAGGGCGAGCGGGAGCGGGGGAGAGGGAGGGGCTCCTGCCACCCACCTCTGTGCTGTGCGACCCGCACAACCTGGCCCTGCCCTTGCAGGCATGTGTCAGTCACACAAAGAACAGAAAGTTATTAGAACTGCCAGCTGAGCACGCCCCAGAGTCCTCCCTGCCCGCTGGCCCTGGCCCTTCCTCCCTGTCCAGCTCCACCAGGCTCCTGCGCTGCTTCATGGGGAGGCCACCTCGGGTTGGTGCAGGCGGTAGCAAGGAGCAGCTCCGAGGGCCTGGCGGGCCTCCTTTGCCTCCGTCAGCCTCTGGTCACAGGGCCAGGAAGGGAACGGGGGCCCCATGAGCTCTGCAGTATGAAACGGATCCCATAAACCACTGCTCCCCTGACACAGATCCCATAAAATGTTCCTCACCTGACACAGATCCCATAAACCACTGCTCCCCTGACACAGATCCCATAAAACACTGCTCCCCTGACACAGATCCCATAAACCACTGCTCCCCTGACACAGATCCCATAAACTGTTTCTCCCCTGACACAGATCCCATAAACCACTGCTCCCCTGACACAGATCCCATAAAATGTTCCTCACCTGAAACAGATCCCATAAACCGTTCCTCACCTGAAACAGATCCCATAAAATGTTCCTCACCTGAAACAGATCCCATAAAATGTTCCTCACCTGAAACAGATCCCATAAACCGTTCCTCCCCTGAAACAGATCCCATAAACCACTGCTCCCCTGACACAGATCCCATAAACTGTTCCTCCCCTGACACAGATCCCATAAACTGTTCCTCCCCTGAAACAGATCCCATAAACCACTGCTCCCCTGAAACTGATCCCATAAAATGTTTCCCCCCTGAAACAGACCCCATAAACCATTCCTGCCACGCTTGGCACTTAAACTCAGGTTTAATTACACATCCAAATGAAGGGCACTTCAATTATTTAATGCCTTTAAATTAAGATCTTACCAAGTGTCTGTTCAAAGGTTTTAGCAGCAAGGCTTTGTTCCCGAGACTTCCTTTCTATTGGCTGACTCGAGGATGCCCATTCCCCCCATGACAGACAGCTTTGGGGCAGCCTGGTGGCCGAGCCCAGGTGGGGTTGGGGCTTATCTAGGCCTGTGTGAGCCATGTTTTTTCCAGAAGGGAGTGGGGGGATCCAAGGGGGATCCACTGGAGGGTCCTTCAGGCGGCAGGTCTGTAGGTGGTCCGGCGGGCAGCTGGACGGCTCTCCGGGACGTTCCCCAGGAGCCCATTAGGTGTGTGCTGCCCTCGCCCTGCCCACTCCTCCTGCCCAGGCGTTGCACCTGAATGATAGTTTAAAACAGTCAAGGAGAAAAGTCCCCAACAGAAACATCGGATCTGGAAGAAGAGCCCGGCGCTCGGCGCTGCCCCCGGGTGTCCAGTCAGAGTCATCAGAAAGTGTGTTGTGACCAGGGTCACCACCGAGGGAAGCCACCAGCAGCCTCTGCCTCTTCAGAACTCAGAATTACACCTGGTTCATCAACGCAGTGGGCACGGGTTCTGAGAGGAGGCGGCCAAGTTCTTCCCTGTCCCTCTGAGGCACCTGAGTGACCCGTGGTGGTTTTCCCAGGAGGTGAGACCACCCTGCTGCTCTCCTGTGCTACGGCACTGCCAGAGCCAAAGGCTAAGGGCACATATGGAGCTGAAGGTGGCTGGGAAGGCTCTGCTTAGCTCTGAGAGCCTGTGGGTGGCCGGGGGGCCCTTGCCTTTTCAGAAGCCGGTGACCGCCCAGCACGTCCACTCCCCACTCCTTAGCACTCCTGCCACCAGGCCAGGCTGTGAGCCCCTGCACAACCAGTCTCATGGCCTGTGACCTAGTAGGGGAGCCCAGCCCTGAGTTCAGGACGCCTGACATGGTGAAAGCGCTGATCACTGCCATCTTGAGAAGGGGTCATGATGTTGGAACAAAGGACCTCAAATTGTCACTTTGTACTAAGCCCCCCAAATATGTACTTTGTACTAAGCCCCCCCCCAATAAATATGAAACCTGGCCCCCTGTTTTCATCTGGCCCAGCCATGGGCTCTGACCAGGTCCTCGGCTGGGTGGGCAGGTGCCACCTGCTGCTTCTGCTCACCTGCCCCATGTCACCCATCGGATAAAGCGCCATTGTCCCTCAGAGCCTCCCTGACTCTTGCTGGCCTAGACCCAAGCAGGAAGTTGTTACATGAAGGAACCATGGCCTTTAGGAGACTCAGCCAGGGGAAAGAGAGAGAAAATGAGGGGGGGGGGATGAAGAAAGAGAGAGAGAGAGAAAGAGAGAGAGAGAAAGAAACAAAGAAAGAGAGAGAGAGAAACAGAGGGAGGCAGGGAGGGGGGATGGAGGAGGGGAGGAAGAAAGGAGATAGAAGGGAGGGAAGAAGGAGGTGGCCTCAGCTCTCCCCCCCCCTCGGCCCCTCCCAGGCCTGCCCTGGCTAAACTCCTAGGCTGCTGGCCAGGACCTTGGAGCATCAGCCACAGTGTCCACCCTGTGGTGGATGGTAGTGTGGTCCCCACCATTGAATGACAGAAGGGAAGTAGAGGCGGGCAGGAGGAGGAAGCAGCAGTCGGGAGGATACTGGAATGGGGTGAAGGCTCGCTTCCAGGGGAGCTGTCTATGGATCCAGGAGCTCTCCAGAGAAGGTGTGGGAGGAGCCTGAAGCTTGTCCTCTGGAGTTTCACTGCAACAAAAGAGAGAACCATGCTTAAAGGACAGGCTAGAGTTGTGAGAAGAGCTCCCCCTGGAATTCCCATGAGGACCAGGTCATGCTCTGGCCTCAGTGCAGACTCAAGCACAGGCTGGAGCACGGGGTGGTCAGTGCAAGGGGCAGAGAGCATACACAGGACCTGCCTCAGGCACTGTGGAGGGGGAGCTGAAAGAGGCGTCAGCAGAGCAGGTTGAGACAGAGGCGGTCCGAAGCTGCCTGGTATCCCTGGTAAGATGGAAAATAGACACAGAAGGAGCACATTAGCAGTTAAGTGTGGGTTCTCAGTTGTAGACCTCCTGCTTGCACACTTAGCTCCACTTCACACTTTAAAAATTTCTTGATTCCTGTATGTCTGTTATGTGGACATGTGAGTGATGTGGATTATTTGGAGTGTAATGTGTGGCACCCATGGGAACCCAAGACCAGGCCAGGGAGGTGAGGTTGGCTGTGTAGGAGAATCAATTAGAAATACTGGAAATACAGAGCAAAATCAATCAACTTAGTATTACAGTAGGATCTACAGTATTGAGACTAGATGAAGCTGAAAACAGTATTTCTAATTCTGAGGGCAAATTCGAAGAGCTTATCTACTCAGATGCTTAGAAATAAAAAAGGATGGACCAATTTGATCAGGACTTTCCAGAGGTCTTCAATAAAATGAAGAGGCACAACCTATAAATTCAGAAAGTCCATAAAGGAGCTGAAAACAACACAAGAGGAATAGGAAATGTATTCCAAAAGATTTTAAGCAAAAAATTCCCAACACTAAGAGAACAAATAGTCATGTATACAACTGAAGCATCCAGAACTCCAAAAAGAGTAGATCAGAGCAGATCCCCTCCATGACACATTATCATTGGAATGCTAAATTTGGAGAGCAAAGAAGCTATTATTAATCTAAAATCCTCAAGAGAGAAGCACCAATTCACAAGGGCAAACTCATCAGAGTAACACCCAATTTCTCAACAACCCTAAAGGCAAGGAAAGCTTGGTCAGATGTCATTCAAGTCCTGAAAAAAATAGCTATCAACCAAGATTACAGTACCCAGCACAGCTTTTTTAAAATACATGGTAAATTCAAGACATTCCATGACATTGACTTGTTTAAACAATTTGTGGCCACCAAGCCAGAACTGCAGAGGATCCTCAGTGATATGCCACATATGGGAGAGATCAGACAACCCCAAATAAAAGATCAAGGGAATTAATAATAAACATGAGGAGAAATTAAGAAAACAATCGGCTAAATATGAATCAAAAAATAATAAAACACCAAATTAATGCAAAATAATATGTTGCTCTCAATAATTACTCTCAATGTAAATGGTCTTAACTCGCCACTTAAGAGACATAGACTGGCTAACTGGATTAAAAAACAGAAATTCTTGATATGTACCATTATAGAGACTCACATCATCCACAAAGACCATAAAAGTCTGAAAATTAAAAGTTGGAAAAAAATATACCAAGCAAGTGGGAACCAAGGAAAAAGAGCAGTGATAGTAATTTCTGACAACTTAGACTTCACCCCCAAACTAATCAGAAGAGACAAAGAAGGACACTACATTTTAGTAAAAGGAACAAACAGGAACCCATAACTATACTCAATATTCACTCACCAAATACAGGTGCATCTAGCTTCATAAAACAAATTTTATTGGAAATAAAGGAACTCCTCAGGCCAGGCAATAATTATGGGAGATTTTAATACCAGATTTTCACCAAGAGACAGGTCACCAAAGCCAAAAATCAACAGAGAAATGATGGATAAATAGCACCATAGATCAACTGAAACTTACAGACATCTACAGAATACTCCATCCATCAGATGTGGAATATATATTCTTCTCAACACCACATGGAACTTTCTCTAAGACAGACCACATTTTGGTCCACAAAAAATGGCCCCAACAAATACAAAAAAAAAATTAGAAACCATCTACTGTAGCTTATCAGATCACAGTAGAATAAAACTAGAACTCAAAAACAAGAAAAATTTCAGAAATTTTACAAATTCATGGAAACTAAATAATACACTGATAAATGATTAGTGGGTCATCAATTAAATCAGAGCATAAATTTCAAAATTCCTGCGGTCAAGCAAGGATGAAAATGTATCCTACCAAAATTTATAGGATATAGCAAAGGCAGTTCTAAGGGGGAAGTTCATAGCTGTGAGTGCCTTCATCAATAAGTTAGGGAAGCCCTAATAAATAACTGAATGACACATCTTCTTAAGGCACTAGAAGGCCAATAAAAACCCAATCCCAAAAGAAGGACTTAGACAGAAATTATAAGGATCAGGGCAAAAATATCTCAATTAGAATCCAAAAAGACAATTCAAAGAACTAATGAGTCTAAGAGCTGGTTCCTTGAAAAGATTAATAAAATAGACATGCCCCTTGCCCTTCTCACCAAAAGAAAGAAAGAAAAATCCCAAACTAAAAAAAAAAAAATTAGAGATGAGAACTGATGGAAGGACCTCCCCTATTCATGGATTAAGTGAATCAATACTGTAAAAATGGATATGCCACCAAAAGCTATTTACAGATTTAATGCAATTCTCATTAAAATCTCAATGACAGACTTTGCAGACATAGAAAAAAATAATCCAAAAATTCATATGGAAATACAAAAGACCACTTTATAGCCAAAACTAGATTTCAGCTGCAAAACTAGTCCAGGCAGGATCATAATACCTGAATTTAAGCTATCATACTGGGCTATAGTAGCAAAAATAGCTTGGTCCTGGCACAAAAATGGGTAGAAGAACAATGGAATAAAATTGAAGAACCAGAGAAACACTGAAGCGACCAAAACCACCTGATCTTTGACAAAGGGGCTAAGAATGCTCAATGGAGAAAAGACAGCCTCTTCAGCAAATGGTGTTGAGAAAATTGGATATTCATTTGCAGAAAATTGAAAATAGTCCCATATCTTTCAATTTGTATGAGTGTCAATTTGAAATGGATAAGACCTCAATATAAAACCAGAAACCTTAAAGCTACTTGAAGAAAAGTTAAGAAACATGCTCAAACACAAAGGCATAGGAAAGTATTTCCTTAACAAGATTCCAATTGCCCAGGCAATAGCACCAAGAATTGGCAAATTGGATTACATGAAATTAAAAAGCTTCTATACAGCAAAAGAAACAATAAATAGAGTTAAGGAAGAGCCCGTTGAATGGGAGAAAATCTTTGTATCCTACACATTCAATAGAGGTTGAATTTCTAGAACTTACAAAGAACTTAAGAAAATAAATCCCAAGGCAACAAAAAATCCAATACACAAATGGCAAAGGAAATGAACAAACTATTCTCAAATGAAACAGTTCATAGGGCTCAGAAACACATGTAAAAATGTTCAATATTCCTAGCCATTAAAAAAATGCAAATCAAAACAACTCTGAGATTCCATCTATTTCCAGTAAGAATGACCAAGATCAATAAAACAAATAATAACAAATGCTGGCAAGGACATGGAGAAAAAGAACCTGTTTTACACTGCTGGTGAGACTGTAAATTAGTTCAAATACTTAAGAAATCAACATGGAGATACCTCAGAAAACTAAAAATAGAACTGCCAAAGGACCCAGCTATACCACTACTGGGAAGATAACCAAAGGGAGACAAGTCATCATACCACAGAGACACCTGCATCTCCATATTTAATTCAGCAGTCTTCACAACTGCAAGGATATGGAACCAACCAAGATGCCCATCAACACAAGTATGGATAAAAAAATTATGGTACATATACACAATGGAATATTGCTCAGCAATATAAAAGAATGAATGTCATTTGCGATAAAATGGATGGAACTGGAGAATATCATCTTAAGTGAAAAAACAGGCTCAAAAAGAGAAATGCCTTATATTCTCATTCATATGAGGGAGCAGAATCTTACTTACAGGAATTTTTAAAAACTATATATAGATGTTGTTGTTAGGTGCTGTCGAGTCGTGTCTGACTCATAGCAACCCTCATAGGGTTTTCAATGGCAGATTGTTTTGGGATTGTCTTGGGAGTGGGTTGCCACGTCCTTCTCCCATACATAGATAGATACATAAAAATGAACAATTAAACATAGCTAAGAAGGGAAAATATAAGCATAGTAGAAAGAAGGAGGGAGGGGACTAGCTAAGGGAAGTGAAGGTTGTAGAAGGCAGGAAGGGATATAAGGTAAAGGGATAAAGGGGGAGGATAATCTCAAGGTAAATGATGCAACTTCATGAGTACATAGAAAAATATGGGAATACAAAGCATAAATGCATATAAGTTTTGCTACATATTAATCAAAAGGTTTCATAAACTTTGTAAGTCTATGAAAGTGTATCCAAAATGATGGAATAGTTGCACAATGGAAATGGCAAATGCTGTATCACTCTGTGCCCTGCCAACATTTATCAATAAAGGGGAAAAAATAAAATACATTTGTTAAAAAATTGTATTTAATTGTATTACCTCAAAGTCAACTCAGAATTGGATAAAGTTTAATGTCTGTGGTCAATGAGACCCTGTTCAGTAGAAAACAGTTATTTTAAAGTTCTAGCTACAGCCTCATGATGCACTAATGATGCTCACCCACAGCCCCATGTGAACTAATTAAAACTCTTAATTATAATTTTTAATGCAAAGTGGAAGGTTTTAGGTAGTGGATTCCATGCTTGCATTTTTAAACTGAAGTCCCCACCCAGAGTCAGCACTGACCCTCCAGTGGACGTTACCACAAGCAGAGCCTTCACCCGGACCCTCCCGCCAGGACCCTCATCCCTTCCACCCTCCATCCTTCAGGAGGAACGAGGTGGTGTTTTCCAGCCGGCACACCCCTCCACTTGCCATTCAATGCTCCTTGCAGGCTGGAGGAGTGGGAGTGGGGTGGAGCCCACGGGGCCCAGATGGTCACCTGCTTGGCTCACGGACAGCCATGCTTCACCGCATCCTCTCCATGAGCTGTGTCTCCCCTGCCTGCTCCTCTCTCTTTGGGGACTCCACCCTTTCCTTTGGGCTGGGATTTAGCTCAGTTGATAGAGCGCTGCGCTGCAGTCGCTAAGGTCCCTAGTTTGATTCCCAGCATCACAAATATGGGAGAAGGGCCAGGCAATTCACTCCCAAGGCAATCCCAAAACAGTCAGCTATTGAAAACTCTATGAGGGTTGCTATGAGTCGGATACCGACTTGACGGCACTTAACAACAACAACCCTTTCCTTGATGTCATGGGCTTCAAGTGGCACGAGCCGCCTCTCCCATCACTTTTTGAATTTGTATCACAGGTCTCTAGATGGAGAAAAGATTCACTATTTCAAAGGAAGGAGAAATCTGAGGTGACATTGGGGCAGTACTGAATTTAGTTGGGGACCCATTTGGCTGGGGTAAGAGCTGCAAGCAGCAAGGAGAAGTGAGCGGGCTCCAGGGGCCATGCGTGGGGAGCGCAGCAGGGACAGGGGCCCAGAGGTGCCAGCTGGGCCACCTGGAGGCGCTGGCAGAGGGGGTCCTGCAGTGGGGAAGTGACGCTGGATCATGTCACAGGAACAGTCATCTTCCTGGGCTTCTGGGACCTGCAGAAAGGAGAGCGAGGACTGTCCGTCAGGCTGACCGTCAAGTGGACATATCCTTCGGTCCAGAGGCACTTGCCTCAGACCAACTGCTCACTGGCTGGGCACTCAGAGGGTCACAACCAGGGCTCCTGGAGATGAGGCACCAGCCCTGACCTGTGGAAGTTGTGGCCAGGGCCAAGGCTGGCAGCTGGCATGAGAGGCTACATGCAGAACCTCCCACCCCAGGCCCTGCAGAAGGGAGGAGGCGGACATCTGACCATGGGAGGGGAAACTGAGTCTGCTAGGGGGTCCCTGCATTGAAACCGGCATGGGGAGAGAAGCACTAGAGGCAGTTCCACCCAAGAGGGTAGAAGCAGAGTCCAGCTCCCCTGGACAGAGAGCCCCATGCCAGGGCAGGCCACGGACCACAGGACTCTGGGAGCAAAGCTCCTGCCTCCTCACTGCTGGGTGGGAGGGTGGGAGGCCAGGTGCAGTGACAGCTGCATCTGGGCTCTAAGGGGACCATGGTGCGCAGTCACCCCATCACAGCCACGACAGGGCCCCCAGCAGGTGGACCAAAGGTCACCACAGTGAACAGAGCCAAGTGAGAGGAGGCAGAGAAGGGGGATCCTGCCCTTTAGACGTTGTGGGGACTTCTGGTGTCCACCAAGTGTGGCAACTAAAGTGGATTTTTCTCCTGAAAGCCAGGTGTCAACAGTGCTCAGTAAGGAGGACGAGCATTCGCCATCTCCCGCTACTGCCCTCACCTTCGAGGCTTGTGGTCAGCATAGGCCGGGCTCCAACATCCAGGACATGTGCAGGGGCATGCAGAGCAGCCAGCAGGGCCCCCAGAGCTGGCAGTAGGGGAGAAAGAGGATCTATGGAGAGGAGGAGGGAAGGGCAGCAGGCTCCCTGGGGAAAGACTGAGTTCGCTGAGGTCTCCTGGGCCCTCCAGGCTGCCCGGACCCCACCCCATTCCCCACTGCTCCTCACTGCTGCCTTTGGAGGCTAAGGGGGAAATGGGCTTCCCAAGGCAATAGAGCAAGGAGGGAAGCCGCTAAGCAGCATGGCTCCCCCTTAAATTACATATCCAGACAGACGGGGCTTGGCAGCCACGCTCTGGAAAATATGTCTAATAATCACCTGAGTGAAGGCCCAAGGACCTATTGGAAGTGATCCGTTTAAATGTCAACGTCATTTATCTCTAATGAGACAAGCAAACCTTTCGGCATTATTAGCCTTCGGAATTATGAAACACATTGGTTCATATTCTATCATTTTCCAAATCAAATAAGGAAAGACCATTAAAAAACTGAGGACGGTATCATTTGCCTGCTGGCCCGAGTCTCTGAGAATGCACTGCCACCATCTGTAACCGCTGCTAGTTGGTTAGTAGCAATGTCACCATGGTGATGTATAGCTCAATAACTCCATGCCAGCTGGCAAACACATTTGGGGGATTCAGGCTGTGTAAGTTAGATCAGAAAAATTATCAAGATAGATAGCATGATAGGAAGGAGGAAGAGGGATATGATGAGGTGCTAAGCAGTGTGTGTTCATGTGTGAGAGTGTATGTGTGTGTGAGTGTGGGTGTGTGGGTGTGAGAGTGAGGGTGTATATATGTGTGAGAGTGTATATGAGTGTGTGCGTGTGAGTGTGTGTGTGTGTGAGTGGTACAAGCAGAAGGTGTTGCACGTGGCAGGAGTGCATTGTAACATGCAGGTGAGATCATTGCTGGAGTTAGAAGCCCCCCAACGTGGGTGCCCGTGTACATTTCATGGGTTCTAGGCAACCCCCTCCCCAAGCCCGAGCCTCGATTTGCTCACGTGATATTCGGACATCCTGGCCCCTTGACTGTTCCTGGTATTGGCCAAGAACTATAAAGGGCCATCAGAGCAATGGGGTGCCTTGTGCAGGACATGCACCTCACCCCACATCTTCATAGTAAGGAGATCTAAGGACATTCCAAATAGAACTCCAAAGGTGATTGATGTGTTTGGCCCTCTCCAAGTCCTCAGGAAGATCTGGACTAACAGCACCCAGTTAATAAGATGTCAGCATTACAGGGTTATTGGTCAGATGCATTTGTTTCATTAGGGGCTGGGGTTTAGCTCGATTGGTAGAGCACCGCTCTGCGGTCTTTAAGGCCCTAGGTTCGATCCCCAGCTCTTCAAGAACAGGAGAAGGACGTGGCAATCCAACCCTGAAACAATCAGCCATTGAAAACCCTAGGAGCGTCATGATGAGTCAGACATGACTCCACGGCACCTAACAGCAAGACATTTCTTTCATGGAGCTGGTGACATAGTCATAAGTCATCAGATGTGGACAGAGGACGGCTGTCTCAGGATGGAGGCAACCACTCAACATTCTGTGAATAATTTTTTTTATGTGTGTGGTACTGGGGGTTAAACCCAGGGCCTCGAGCTTGCATGCTCTGCAAGTGCTGGACCACTGAGCTGCACCCCCAGCCCATTATTTTACATTTTGAGTCAGGGTCTCACCAAGTTACACAGACTGCCTCTGGTCTCGAATTTGTGATCCTCCTGCCTGTGCCTCCCAAGCCGCTGGGATTACAGGCATGCGCCACCGTGCCTGGCTCCCTCTGTGAATAATTTTTGAGCAACCAGTTTGTGTCAGGCACCATTTTAGCATTGGGAAAACTGCCATCAGTCAGGGTGGGAAGGAAAAAAATCCTCCGCCATAGGGCACAAAACACTCTGCATATTTTACATAATTTATGTGTACACATACATAATTATAAGTATATATTTTAAAAATACATTTACATCATTATAACTATTAAAGTAATTATGCTATTTGTAATCATATGGAATTTCTATAATATGCAAGTGTATTTTGCATTCTAAGGAAAAGTTGTTAATGGATACCCTGGGTTGTATCCTCATGAAAGTAAATTATCTGAAAGACGCCTCTCATTCCTAAACGTCTGAGCCTGGCTGTGAATCGTCTCGCAGCTTGTATGAGTGAAGCTTGTATCGGGGTCAAGGAATAGAGCGCGCCCTCAGTTAATATGCCCAGAGTGCTTTTTCTGGCTATCCTAAGGCATTGCTTGATTGGCAGTGAAGTTTAGCTTCCAAAATCATATTCTGCTGCTTCCATAACCCTAGGAAGGACAGGCAATGTTTTATAAAAACGGCCCTGGAAAGACTGCTTTATCGTCACCACACAAAGCAAGAGCGCAGCGCACACCTCTTTATCCCACGTGAAGAGTTCACTAAGTGATTAAAAACAACTGTGTTTAAGCAGTGGCGTAGCACTTAGAGATCCTTGAAAAGAAAGTGTCAGCTAAATGCAACTAAGAATTCAGCTATTTTTTTTAAGATTATAAGGAAAGCGTCACATTCCTCAGAAAACTGCCTTTGTAAATTGCCTGCAATATACTTTTCTAAAAATAAAGGCAATGCTGATGCACACAGCCTGCAGACGAGCGTGGACGTGCAGCCTAGGGCCTGTGCCCTGGAGAGGCGGCCCTCCAGCCCTCCACTCACACCCAGCCTCTGTGACCTTCGAGACAAAAATCCTAGCACACCTTGCATTCCTGTGTCCTTTCGAAGTGAAAAGTCTGATTCCAAGGAATGTACGTGATCCTGGGGGGCCTCAGGGAGACACAAGAATTCTCATGGGTCTTCTGGCCCAGGGCCCAGCAGCGGCACAGCTTTATTCTGCCCATTCCGGTTTAAAAATGAAACAGGAAAGGGAAAATGGGGGCAAAACAAAGTACCTTCTCCCTGAGGACAGCAGCCTGTGGGCAGGGCTTGGCAGTTGAGGAGCGCTCAGGGGACGTCCCATGGTGCTGGCTGCTCCACAGCCAGGAGCCCCCCAAGGAGACCACGGGGACAGCAGCCTGGGAGGCAGTTTGAGGCCACACCAAGCCCTGCCCAGCTCAACTCTGGGGACAGGCTGCAGCCGCGCTGGGCGGGGCTGGCTCCTCTCAGCTCCAAAGAGTGGCATGTCAAGGTCACACAGAGGCTCCCCTCGCCCTGTCCTGTCAGCTTCCTCCAGGGGTGCACCAGGCCTGCTGTGCTCCTCTGGCCTTCAATAGGGGTGGGATTGGGGCTGGCCCACTGTCCTTCTGGGGTCCCAGTTGTTGTTAGGTGCTGTCAAGTGGGGTCCGACTCACAGCGATCCCACATACGACAGAATGAAACACTCCCTGATTATGTGCCAGGCACATGACCTTATTTATATTTAAGCCTGTTGTTGTAGACACTGTGTCAACCCAGCCAGTGGAGGGTTTTCCTTTTTGTTGTTGTTGTTGACCTGCCACTCTCCCAAACATGATGTCCTTTTCCAGGGATTGGTCCCTCCTGACTACATGTCCACAATACATAAGATGCAGTTAGCCATCCTTGCTTCCAAGGAGCACTCTGGTTGCACTTCTTCTAGGACAGATCTGTTGATTATTTTGACAGTCCATGGTATATTCAATATTCATTTTCAGCACCATAACTCAAAAACATCAATTCTTCTTTCACAACCCTATGATGGGACTAAAAATACCTTGGCTTGAGTCAGGCACACTTTCGTCTTCAATGTCACATCCTTGCTTTTTAACACTTTAAAGAGGTTTTTTGCAACCTCTTTCCCCAATTCAGTGCATCTTTGGATTTCTTGACTGCTGCTTCCATGGGTGTTGATTGTAAAACCAAGTAAAGCTAAATCTTGGGCAACCTCAATCTTTTTTCCAGTTATGATGAAGTTGAGTATTGACCCATTTGTAATGATTTTGTTTTGTTGATGTGGAGGCACAATCCATACTGAAAGATGTGTTCTTTGATCTTCAAAAGTAAATGTTTCAAATCCTTTTCACTTTCAGCAAGCAGAGTTGTGTCATCTGCATAACACAGGCTGTTAATGAGTCTTCCTCCAATCATGATGCCACATCCTTCTTCATAAAGTCCAGTTTCTTGGATTATTTACTCAGCATAGAAATTGAAGAGGTTCGGTGAAAGCATACAGCCTTCATGCACACCTTTCTCAACTTTAAACCAGGCAATGTTCCCTTGTTCTGTTTGAACAAATGCCTCCTGGTCCATGTACAGATTCCTTATAAATAAAATTAAGTGCTATAACATTCCCATTCTTCATAATGTTATCAGTAATTTGTTATGATCCACATAGTCAAATGCCTTTGCATAGTCAATTAACCATACATAGATATCTTTCTGGTATTCTCTGTTTTCAGCTAATAGACATCTGACATCAGCAATGATGTACCTGGTTCCACAGCCTCTTCTGAATCCAGCTTGATTTTCTGGCAGTTACTTGTCTATATACTGCTGCACTCATTTTTGAATGATCTGAAGCAAAATTTTGCTTGCATGTTATATTAATGATACCATTCAATAATTTCCACATTTGATACTGAAGCCAAATTGACTACATCTATGGAAGGAGACAATGGAAAAGCTCAATATCAAAAGTCAGAACAAGACCAGGTGCTGATTGTGGATCAGATCATCAATGGATCATATGCAGGTTCAAACTGAAATTGACAAAAATTAGAACAAGTGTATGACAGCCAAGGTATGACCTAGAGTATATCCCACCTTAGTTCAGAGACCACCTCAAGAACAGGTTTGATGCAACAGACATTAATGACCCAAGACAAGACAAGTTGTGGTATGACATCAGAGACATCATTCATGAGGAAAGCAAAGGGTTACTTAAAAGACAGGAAAAAAAATGAAAAGATCAAACTACATGTCAAAAGAGACTCTGAAACTTTCCCTTGAATGTCAAGCCGTTAAATTAAAAGGAAGACATGATGATGAAGTTAAGGAACTAAACAGAAGACTTCAAAGGTCCTCATGAGAAGATAATGCCTAATACTATAATGACATGTGCAAAGAGCTGGAGATGGAAAACCAAAAGGGAAGAATCTGCTCTGTATTCTCAAGCTTAAGGAGTTGAAGAAAAAATTCAAACCCCACGTTGCACCCAGGGTGTCCCGGGCCCTGCCCACCCCCACTGGCTCCTTACTGTCCCCACTCCCCAGGTCCCACCCTTTGACCTGGTCCGGGGCCTCCACGGCAGTGCCCCATCCACAGCTAGGGATAGCCACCAGGTCGGGCATCCGTGATCGCAGGGAGGAGGCAGACCAGGGTCCCCGGGGAATGTGCACTGCCCCCCCCCCCCAGCCAGGGAAAGGCCACCTGTGGCTTTGGTGGGATTGAGCCACTTCCACACTTGGCAGAGACCCCTAAGAGCGGAGGCCTGGCGTCTGGGAGCCCAGTGATGACGGGATTTCTAACAGCTGCCTCTGGGACCCACAGAGAAGCAAGAGGCATGGAGGGCCTGCCAGGGAGAGGTGGGGGTGGGGAGGGCAGCAGAAGCAGCAGGACCCTTGCCGTGGCCCAAGGGGCCACCCAGGCCTCTACTCAGCTTCACTCACCCAGCGCCATCACCTTCACAGGACCCCTGGGAGGCTGGTGCTGAGGGCCAGCGAGGCTCAAAGCCAAGGCCTCAGGCTCCAGCCACTGCCCTTCCTGGCCTGTCAGCCTCCTCACCAGCTGTCACTGCAGGCTCTGTGGCATGGCTGCCCACCCTGTGAAGAAGCGGCTACTGACTGCCCAAGGACAGAGGCCCTGCTCCCCACCACCCTCCGCCCCCAGCCACCAGGGGTTCAGCCAGCAGCCGAGCTTCCTGTGGCCTGGGACCCATGCAGAGGGTCACTTGGCCCCCTCTGGCTTCAGCACCCCCCGCTCGGACACCCCCCACTCCCTCTCTCTCCACCTGTGTCTCTGACTCCTGTGGCTTCTGCTGAGGCTGCTGACCACACCCTCAAGGTGCTCTGTCCCCAGCTGCTGTCCTTCTAGGCCCATCTTGTGCTCTGGAGTCACTGAGCCGGAGCGCACTGGAGTGGCCGGCTCACTGCGCTGGGACCTCGCCCGATTCCCTGCTCCCTGACTATCTCTGCTTCCTCTGACGAGGTTGCCTTCAGCCCCAAGGCCTCTGCTGCATTTCTATGTTGTTGTTAGGTGCTGTCGAGTCGGTATCCAACTCATAGCGACCCTCATAGGGTTTTCAATGGCTGACTGTTTCGGGATTGTCTTGGGAGTGGATTGCCAGGTCCTTCTCCCGTTTTTGCGGTGCTGGGAATTGAACTCAGGACCCCAGAGACTGCAGTGCAGCGCTCTACCCACTGAGTTAGGGTGGATCAATTTCCATAGGGATTAAGCACTTCAAAGTGCCTATTTTGGTAGAGGGCTCGGGTGAGCGCCTGTAACCCCAGCAACTTGGGAGGCGGAGGCAGGAGGATCACAAGTTGGAGACCAGAGTCAGTCTGCATAATTTGGCAAGACCCTGTCTCAAAAAAAAAAAAAAAAAAAAAAAAAAAAACTGGGCTGGGGGTGCAGCTCCGTGGTCCAGCACTTGCAAAGCATGCAAGCACAAGGCCCTGGGTTCAACCCCCAGTACCACAAACAAAACAAAACAAAAAAAAGTGCCTATTTTGGTGGCTGGTCATAACTGAACAGTCTTTCTTCAAGATTTCCCAAGGATGTCCGGGCCGCCCCCTTAACCCCAGAGTCTCCTTGTCCAAGGCTCCCGGGGCACGAGTGTGTGCCTGGGGTCAGCGGCAGAGCCAGCCTGCGGGGAAGGTCCATCCTGGCAGAGAGCTTGTAGTCACCACAGCCCCCGGCGTCCGCACCCGTCTTGCCACTTCCCTCTTGATTGAAACACTGGCCCTTGCTCTCAGCTAAAGAGGCTTCCTCCCTCTACTCACGCCAGGGGCGTTCCAGAATAGGAGGATGCGGCCCATAACGGGATCATCTGGCCGTTAGCACACTTTCACCAAAGTGGCAGTTACTTACTCTTACATCCTTAACTGCCGAAAAGGCCGTGGTTGGTCACCCCGCCTCGGCGTAAATGCTCCTATTATGAGCAACAGCAGAAAGGCACACTGCAGCTAAACCTCGCGCTTCAGGTTATAATTGGGCTCATTAACTTCCGAGAGACAAATTCTCTGCGGTAGAAATTGCCTGTTCCGTGCTGAAACACAGGCAAAGAGTGGCTGGTGACCGAGACGCGGGGCGTACAGAAATGAGGCCCACAAGCACTTCCGTGGTTAAGTGCCCTCCAGGAGCCACTGATGATTGTGCAGCTGGAGCAGGGCTGAGGGTCTCAAGGAGCAGCTGCGGGCAGCGAGGTAAGGGTCCACCTCTGTTATCACCTTGTGTCAGCTGCTGTGGTCCAGGGCTGGAGCGGCCCTTGCCTCTCCCTTGGAGGGTCCTGAGCATCCTGGACTCCAGGATGGGTGCCCTCATTGCTGAGTGTGGTTGGTACAGCAGCCCCCTTACATCCCCTGAAACCATAGGGGATGCCCGAAACCCTCAATAACACTAGGCCCTGTGTGTGCTGGGTTTCTAAGTATACACGTCCAACACGAGGATTGATTTATCAGTCGGGCACGTTGAAAGAGGAAGGATAGCTTGCTGTGGATCTTAGCAGCCTCCAGCCTCCAGCTTATCGCTCCCCTTAAGTCAGAGAACTGTCACCTTCTCACCTGAACGAAGCGGCTCCCAGCTTCTCCTCGGCACATCTGGGTCGCCAGCATCGCTCCCGCACTTTGGGGCTGATGATGGAGTAAAACAAGGGCTGCTTGATCACAGCCATTCGCTACGGTGACAGTTGATCTGATAACAGAGGCAGCCACTAAGTGGCCAACCTGGGACACAGAGAATGTGGGGAGATTTCACCACACAGCTCAGGATGACATGGAACTGAACCTTACGCATGGTTCCCTTCGGACATTTTCCATTTAATATTTTTGAACTATTGTTGGCCTCGTGACATGGAAATCTCAGAAAGTGAAAACCCCGTGAGAGGCACTGTGCTAAGTCCAGATCAGCTCTCCCATCTCTTTGTTTTAAAATCCATAGTCAGAGCCCCTGTGCTCTGGCGCTATTGCCACCCTCCATGTGGTCAGAACTGAGGATTTCTAAACATCCGTCGCTCCGTGAAGACTGTCTCACTGGATGGCATCTTGATTAAACCGAACAGTGTGTATATAAAGCAAAGTGAAACGCTTCCTAACTTGGATTTGGATCTGTGAATATTAAGCTTTCCTAAATCAGGACATGTATTTTTATACATCTAAATTTTTTATTTAAGAAGTTCTGACAAAATGGTGTACTCGAGTCATTTTTTTCTCAGCCTAGTATGAACTTGTAGAGATAACCTAATCTCAGCCCAGTAGTTGCTCTGAATATGAGGGGGAGTGGATTACGCCAGTGCCTGAGCTGTTTTTGTGACTTGCAACTCTCCCCGGGTGAAGCAGCCAACATTTCAGGCGGCTGGGCCAATGTTGCAGCGGCACCACTACCCATCCTGGCAAGAGGCACTTGGGAGGGAGCGTGCCAGGAGGCACCACTAATGTAACCCAGTGGAGCTCAGGTGCCGACAGGTCAGCACTCTCAAAGGTGGACTCAGGGGAGGGGTCAGCGTGAAAGCCGCCTCACCGGCCACACATCAGCTGGGGACACCGGGGCAAAGGGCATGGAGTTGCTGGCAGGTGGACAGTTGGCCACCCGTCCACTAAGATCTGCTGCCTGGGGAGGCCCACTCCCAAGCCATATCGGTCAGTGACTTTCTATAAAATGGCCTTAAGAAAGGAAAAATGAGCAGACTCTCCAAAGGTACCCTGCACGGAAATGCTTTCCTGTCAAAACATCACACTGTCTAGACTGAGCTGCATCCCGAGCCTTGAAAAGCCATCTCCTCTGACTCTGCATCCTCTAAACGCAGCTCTTACAGAATGCATATGTATGTCATCTGAGAGGAAAGCCAATAATTGCAATGTTTAAAGATCCGATTTAAATACTTGCATGCTCAAGAGTCGTCCCGGGGAATCCAGGTGAACATGCTTGGCTAGCGTGGTTGTTGTTGTTAGGTGCCGTCGAGTCGTTATCTGACTCATAGCGACCCTCATGGGGTTTTCAATGGCTGGCTGTTTCGGGATTGCCTTGGGAGTGGATTGCCAGGTCCTTCTCCCATTTTTGCGGTGCTGGGAATTAAACTCGGGACCTCAGAGACTGCAGCGCAGCGCTCTACCAACTGAGCTGGAGTCAGTTTTAAATGAATTTTTAATATTTAAAAGCCAAAAATGCCCTCTGCTCTTCCTGAGTCTCAGGATCAGGGCGTGCACCATGCCTGTGCAGGCCGAGGGGTCAGCCCAGTCGAGTGCTTGTGCCCCGCCCCTGCGCACAGCAGCCAGCCACCCACATGGGCGAGAGCACACTCCCCAAGAGCCTGCCTGTCGCCTTCCAGAAAGGGTGAAGCCTTCCCCAGTTGGCCTGCCTGACCTCTCTCTCCCCATACCACAGCATCCAGAAGCTTCCGACTCGGGCCAGACTACCAGTGGTTGGACCTCATCTGTAACGCTGCTGAGCTCACAAAGCCATCCCTCTAGGGGAGGCTGTGACTCTGGAGGAGTCAGTGATCTCAGCTCCCAACCACCTGTCACACAAAGAAGGAGGATCTGAGGGTAGCCACCGCAGGTCATACCAGAGCTGCCTTGAGCTCCTCGGTCATCTGGGGAGACCCAGTGAAGGATGAGAGTGGGCAGGCAAGTGGACAACAGAGACAGGAACCAGAGCAGAGAGGCCGAGGGGAGCCAATGGCCACTGAAGGTCTGGGACAGGCGAGCGTCACATGCTGTCTCTCCTGCACAGGATATGGATTTCAGTGCACACACAGATGCACGTGTACCTGCGTGTCATGAACGTACACATGCATGGGTGCGTGCCAGAATATCTATGTGGCCTGCACTCGGGAGTGAGGGGAAGCTGAAGATTTGGTGCTCAGGCCATATCAGGGGAGACGCTAACTGGAGCCCTGTAGACCAAGACCAGGGAGGCAACAGCCACTGGGGGCCTCCAGAAGGCAGGAGGTCCTGAGAAAGCTGTGGCTGGTGTCAGGAGAAAGGAAATGGCAGCCCAGCAGGTGGGGAGACAGAGCTCCTGGGAGCTGCTGAAACTCAACTTGGTGGTGGGCGCTGCCCCAACGCCAGGCCGCACAGAAGCACCAGAGGCCAGGGACCCTGCACCCACCTCACTGGGAGAATCACAGTGCTGCCCACACAGCACTCCTGATGCACCTTTGGGACACCTTAAAATTCACCATGGTAAGTAGACAACATGGTTTTCATCCATGCATAGGTTTGTACCGCCATCACCGCAAACCACATTCAGAACATCCTCATCACTCTCAAAGCTCCCTCACCCCAGTCCCAGAAAACTGCTCCTTCCTATAGGGAAAAATTGAGAGGAAACTGGCAAAAACGCCCAAACTGGGAAAACGGCTTTTGAATATCTGGTTTGTAAATTAGAAATCTAGGGAAAATGAAAGTAACTTGGTTGCATGTTTGTACAAAACCCTTCCTGATTGGACAATTGGAGAGAAAGATGATTGGCTCAGGCCATTCCGTGGACAAGCTATATAAGGAGCTGCACTGCGCCAGCTAGATCCTTTTTCACCTTCTCGCCCATTCCTGCCTGGACCACTGATGAGGAAACAGCTGTCCCGCTCTTCTCCCCTGGACCTTTGGTGAAGAAAGAACGCTCTCCCGCCACGACCATCAACAAGGAAAGAACCTGCTCTCCGTCCTATCACCGATGAAGCAAGAACTGTCTCCTCATGACCCCCAAGACCACCAACATGGGTATTTGCCCCTGGAAGGCAAAAGCGCCTGAGGCTTTTCCTTTCTCCCTTCTCCTCCGGGGTCCCAAGGGCCTCGGGAGTCCGCGCCCCTCACTCGAGAGTCCCGAGTAAATTGTGTTTAGTATCTGTGTGCGTGGCTCCGCCGCCTGTCCAAACCTCCAGGCCGGACTGGAAGGCGCATGCCCCACACTTTCTCTCCTATAACCCTGCCTTTCTGCACAAGTCCTAGCGTGGAATCACAGGCTACCCTGCCTTTGGCATCAGGCTCCTTTCCCTCCTGCATCTTCGCCTCCAGTGTGGGAGAAGACAGCATGGCCAAGGTTTAGCACATGTGAGTAATGCATTCCTTTTTACTGCTAAACAATAGCCCATGATAAGGTCCTGCCACGTTTTGTTTATTTCATCAATTTATGTATATTCATACTGTTTCCAGCTGGGAGAAATTATGAATAATGCCACAACAAAACTTTAAGTGCAAGTTTTTGTGTGGACACACATAGTCATTTCTCTTGATTGGTTGCTTGGAGTAGAATTCCTGGGTTATATTATGAGAGTATGTTTAACTTTCCAAGAAACTGCCAAACAATTTTGCAAAGTGGCTGTATCATTTTGTACTTTTTTTTTTTTTTTTTTTTTTTTTTTTTTTTTTTTTTTTTTTTTTTTTTTTTTTTTTTTTTGCGGTACTGGGGGTTGAACCCAGAGCCTTGTGCTTGCATGCTGTGCAAGTGCTGGACCACTGAGCTGCACCCCCAGCCCACTTTTTTACTTTTTGAGACAGGGTCTGGCAAAGTTACACAGACTGCCTTTGGTCTCAAACTTGCAATCCTCCTGCCTCTGCCTCCCAAGCCGCTTGGATTACAGGCGTGCGCCACCGTGCCCGGCTACCATTTTGCACTCTTACCAACAACATGCAAGCGCTCCATTTTCTCTTCATTTATTTATTTATTTTATTTTCTCATTCTTTCATGGTCAAGTAATTTTACTTTTTTCCTGACAGGTCACTCTGAAGCTGAGGATGGGAAGAGGCAGCCCACACCTGGAGGAGCCTCCACCACTGTAGAGAGGATCGGAGTTGCGTTTGACATGATATTCTGTCTTCCAACAGTCATCAGCATAATGTGCTCCAGGTTCATCTCTGTTGTCCAAATGAATGCAATCCCCAGGCAAAATGCCAATGGCATTCTTCACAGAAGTGGACAAAAATCCTAAAGGTCATAAGGAAACACAGAAGACCCCAAGTAGCCAAAAAATATTGAGCAAAAAGAACAAAGCTGGAGGTATAAATCTATTCAAAATATACTACAAAGCCATAGCAATCTAAACACCATGATACTGGCATAAAAAACAGACATTCAGACCAAAGGAACAGAATAGAGTACCCAGAAATAACTCTATACATTTGCAACCAGCAGATTCTTAGAAAAGGAGCTAAAAACATACTTTGGAGAAAGAATGCCCCTTTCAATAAAATATCCTGGGAAAGCTGGATATCCACATGCAGAAGAATGAAACTTGACCCCTTTCCCTCACCCTATACAAAAATAAACTCAAAATGACTCAAAGACCTAAATATAAGACCTAAACCTATGAAACTACAGAATAAAACCTAAAGGAAATGCTTCAAGACATCAGTAAAGGCAGCAAATTTTTAGGTAAGACCCCAAAGCACAGTAGACAAAATCAAAAATAGACAAGTGGAATTGCATCATGCTAAGAAGTTTCTTACACAGCAAAAGAAACAATCAACAAAGTCAATAGACAACCTGCAGGATGGGAAAATATTTTGAAACTATTAATCAGACAAAGGATTAAAGGATGGAAAATATATGAGGAACTTTAAAAACTCAATAACAAAAAACAATCCAATTTTTAAAAACAAAGGATATGAATAGACACTTCTCAAAAGATGAAAATCAGATGGATAACACATTCATGAAAAAATGTTCAACCTCGATGGCCTTCAGGAAAACTCAAGTCAAAGCCATAAGGAGATGTCTTCTCAGCCTGTTGTTGTTAGGTGCCATCGAGTCAGTATCTGACTCATAGCGACTCTCAGGGTTTTCAATGGCTGACTGTTTCAGGATTGCCTTGGGTGTGGATTGCCAGGTCCTTCTCCCATTTTTGCTGGGCTGGGAATTGAACTTGGGACCTCAGAGACTGCAGTGCAGCGCTCTATCAACTGAGCTAAATCCCAGCCACTTCTCAGCCTAATGAATGACTAATACCAAATGTCAGATTTCACCAGTGTTAACAAATATGTAGAGAAATGGAGACTCACACACTACTGATGGGCAAGCAAATTAGTACAGACATTATGGGGAACAGCATGGAAGGGCCCTAGAAAATGAAAAGGAGCTACTTCCAGGCACCACCTGTAACACCAGTGAGTTGGGAGGCTGAGGCAGGAGGATCACAAGTTCAAGGCCAGAGATAGCCTCCACAACTTAGAGAGACCTTGTCTCAAAATAAATATAAAAAGGGGATTTGGGATGGAGCTCAGTGGTAGAACACTTGCCTAGCGTGTGTGAGGCCCTGGGTTCAACCCCCAAGTACCTCAAAAGACAAAAATAGAACTACTATATGATCTAAGTCAGGGGTCCTCAACTCCCAGGCCACAGAGAGGTACCAGTCCATGGCCTGTCAGAAACTGGGCTGCATAGCAGGAGTATATGACAAGGGAAGTTTCATCAGTATTTACAGTGGTTCCCTGCTCTCGAGCCTATGGAAAAATTATCTTCCACAAACCCAGTCCCTAGTACCAAAAAGGTTAGGAAGCATTGATCTAGGTATTTCACTCCTGGGCATATATACACAGGAGCTAACAGCAGCATAACAAAAGACACCTGTACACCCATCTTTGTTTTTGCACTGTTCATAACAACTAAAACACAGAATCAGCCAGGCGCCGTGGCACACACCTGTAATCCCAGCGGTTCCGGAGGCAGAGGTGGGCAAGTTCGAGACCAGAGGCAGTCTGGGTAACTTAGAGAGACCCTGTCTCAAAAAGTAAAAACAACGGGCTGGGGGCGCGACTCAGTGGTCCAGCCTTTGCAAAGCATGCAGGCGTGAGGCCCTGGGTTCAACCTCCAGTACTGCAAACAAACAAACAAAACAAACAAACGAACACAGAATCAGCCTAGGTGCTCATCATAGGATGAATAAAGAAAATGTGGAAATACATATAATAAAAATGTATCCAGCTATAAAAACAAGGGATATCCTATTATTGCAGAAATAAGAAAGTTCTCCTCATTCTTGACAATATTTTAACTCTCTCTGTTTTCATTATAGATCTTTTTAGATTGCAGTGCTATTCTATGAATTTGCATTTCCCTGATGGCTAAAAATGTTCAACATCTTTTCAAGAAATTTTTAGCCATTTGAATATTTGCTTTCATGAAATGGCTATTTGAATATTCTGCCAATTTTTAAATTGATTTGTTTCATTGAGTTGTAAGTGTTCTTTTTGAATTTTAGATGAAGATCTTTCATCAGAAATGTGACTTTAAAATATATTCTCTTACTGCTGAAAGCTGTATATCTTCATTTTCTTAGTATTGCCTTTGGAGGCAGTTTTAAAATTTTTTAACAAAGTCAAATTATCTTTTTTAAATGGATCATGCCTTTCTTTTTATATCTAAGAACTCCTTGCTTAACCCAAGATGATGAAGAATTTATCCTATGTTTTAGTCTAGAAGTTCTGAAGCTTTGTCTCTTAAACTAAGTTTATGAACCTTTTTGAGTGATGTACTAAAAGAACATATTTTTTTTACCTGTGGATGTAGAATTTTCCCGCCATTATTGGTGGAAAGACTATCTTTTCCCCCACTCAACTGTTTCTGCACCTATTGATCAAACTTGCAAGGTTTTACTTCTGGACCTTCTACTCTATTCCACTGACCTCAATGCCTACACGTACAGCTATATACTACAGTCTTAACTATTATAGCTTCATGGTAATTTTGAAAAAGGATAGAGTAAGTCTTCCAACTTTCTTCTTTTACAAAATTATTTTGATAATGTCCTTTGTATTTACTTACATATTTTAGGATCAGCCTGTTAGTTTTTATTACAAGCTTTTGCTAGGGATTTTGTTGACCCGATAGAGCAATCTGTGGAGATTTGTCTTACCATTTAGTCATCTTGTCATCACCTTGGAATACCTTTGTCTATTTAGTTCTTCTTTGTCTCAGCAACATGTTCCAGTTTTCAGTGGACAGCTCCTCTACTGCCTTTGTTAAGTTACTCCTACATTATTATTCCCTGCAGCCGTAGCCCTGTGGGATCCGATTCCTTCAGATCTCAGAAGCTAAGCAGGGTCGGGCCTGGTTAGTACTTGGATGGGAGACTGCCTGGGAACACCAAGTGCTGTGGGCTTGGGAGAAGGACCTGGCAACCCACTCCCAAAAATCAATCCGCCATTGAAAACCCTATGAGCAGCAGAGAAGCACTGATAATAGTATTTCGCCTGTTGTATGCAGGGTCGTTGTGAGTCGGATACCAACTCGATGGCACCTAACAACAACATTTATTATTATTATTATTATTATTATTATTATTATTATTATCATTATTATTATTATTCTCTTTCTCTCTTTTTTTTTTCAATATTAAAGGGACTGACCCCAGGGATTCACATATGGTTTTGCTAGTACTCTACCACTGAGCTGCAGCCCCAGCCTCTTTTATATTTGTTAAATTGAGACAGGGTCTCACTAAGTTACACAGGCTACCTGTGGCCTCAAACCTGCCATCCTCCTGCCTCTGCCTCATGTGTTGCTACCACTGTAGCTGTGCGCCATTGGGCTCGGCACTCCTACATATTTTATTTCTTTGATACTATCATGAAAGGAATCATTTTTCTAATTTGATTTTCAGGTCGTTGATTGCTCACATGTAGAAGTACAATTTACTTTTATATTGGCCTTATACTGTGTAACATTGCTAATGTTGTTGATTATTTCTAGTAGCTTTTCCTGCATTCTTTCGTATTTTTTTTCTATAGGATCATGTCATCTTCAAATAGACAGTTATTTTACTTCTTTTGCAATCTCGATGGCTGTGGCTATGGTTCAGTGGTACAGCGCTTGCCCAGCATCAGCAAAGACTTAGGTTCTATGCCTAGTGGTGAAGAAAAAAAAAAAAAAAAACTAAAAGCATGCATACCAACCTTGATTCTGCTCCTGCTGCATGTAAATGCAGCACCTGAGCCTCTAGCCTGTCTTTGCAGAGGTGTCAGACATGGACGCTCTCCTCTGGCTCCTGATCTCAGGAAGGTATCTGTCTTCCCGTTAATTATCGCGTTAGCTGGGGACTTCACCAAATCGAGTCAATCCCTGCTATTTCTAGTTTGTTGAATTTTTTTAAACTGAACAGATGATATTTGTCAAGTGCTATGTCTGCATCTGTCGTGTTAACCACAAGGATTTTGTCTGTCATTCATTAGTAGAGTTCACTTCCTTCATTGGTTTTTAGATGGTAAATTAACCTTTTGTTTTGGAATAGAGCCCCCTTGGTCACGGATCCATTCTATACTCCGCTGGGCTCCTAACAACACCACCAACACCAGATGTAGGGTGCTAAGATTCTGTTAAGCTTCCTGTGTGTGTTAGTGAGGGGCCCTGGCCGGCTGTCTTCCTTCCCTGGGTCCCCTTGTCTGCCTTTGGTCAGCACCTCAGGATCTGCTAGGCAGCATGTGGCTGCAGCTCTGGGGTGAGGTCCCCCTGGAGCATTGCTCTTGTCCCCTGGCTGAGAGGCAGTGCCCCTGGGGCCTCCTGGCCTCTCCATGGCTCCCACCTGCCACATTGCTGCTCCTCCCCAGCCTCCTGCCTGGGATCCATCACCCTGTGCCTACTTGGCTCCGGGGCAGCTCCAGGGCCTCACCTGGCACAGGTGCTGCCGCAGGCAGCAATCAGGCCATGGGTCTCTCCACAGAGCTGACGTCTGCCCTCAGGCTCCAGGAGGCCAGGACAGTAGGGGCTGTGCCTGGCTCTTTCCTGCTTCACCCTGATACCTTGTGGTCTGTTGTCAGTCCCATTCCAGCCACCCAGCTAGTAAAACGGCCACCTGTCCTCACACGCCAGCTTCAGGGCTGGCTGCACGGGGCGCTGCTCCCTTCAGACAATGCCACAGGCAGGGGGTTACCTGCTGCCTCAGGCCGCTTCTGCCCTCTCCCATTACCTGAGGGAGGTCACGGGGCTAAGGACACCAAGCACCAGAAGGCAGGAGCATCAGGAGCTTCCATAAGGGGTTAGTGTCCCAAATACGGGAATTTAGGTCCTCAAGGGCTGCCCACCCTCCTGACCCCTGCCCTCATGCCCACTGCCCTCTTCTGGCCTCCACACTGCTGTGCCATGCATGGGAGCCCACCCACGTGGAACGAGTCCGCTGCTGGGCCAGGCCTTCAGGTCCAGCCCCCACAGGCTTCTGTGGCCACCATCTAGAGGTTTGGCCCCTCCCTGCTCTTGAGAGGCCTGGAGGCTCAGTGTAGCAGTCACAATGTGGGTTTTCCTGCCCCAGGACTGGGGCCCTCAGGCTGCCTCTCTCTACCCACTGCCTGTCCCCGCTCCAGGGGGCAGTGTTTGCCCCCTGTCCCCTCGCTCCTGGGTGCAGGAAGAGGTGCTGGCGTTCCAGCCCTCCAGCTCCTCACTTGTTTGGATGGAGCCGTGACTTCCAAGCGGCTTCTGTGTGGAGCCGGGACAGAAGTCCCCTCTGCGTTCTTTTAAGTACGATGCTAACTCCCGCTCTTCTTTCCTCGTTGCTTTTGGATGTTTATCTGCGGTAATTCCATCCGTCCAGTTATTTCACTTCACACCTGAGTTCCCGCCTCTGGGGTAACTACAGTTAACCTGTCCCTGCCGCCCGCCCAGGAAGGCTAGTCCTGGGCTTCGGCTGTCCGTGTCGGACACCGTACTTCAGCAAATGGCCCTGTGGGAGAGAAATTGTGATGAAGACCCAGGGGCACCTTGACCTTCTGGGCTTGGGCTGGCCAAGTCCTCACGCTCTTGAATGTGACAGCCCAGGAGAATTGTGGGAACCCACACACCTTCCCTGCCTGTGACATCATCAGCTCTAAATAAGCCTCTCTGCAGGAGGTGGCTCCTCCTGAGGAACAAACAAGAATGGCCAGGCTTATTCTGTCCCCTAAATAATTAGCATAATTAGCTCCGCGGGTAGAGTGCTGCTCTGCATGCTCTGAGGCCCTGGGTTCAATCCCCAGCACTGCAAAAATGAGAGAAGGATGTGGCAGCCCACTCCTGAAACAATCAGCCATTGAAAACCCTATGAAGCCAGGTGAAGTGGCGCACGCCTGTAATCCCAGCAGATTGGGAGGCGGAGGCGGGAAGATCGCAATTTCGAGACCAGGGGCAGTCTGTGTAATTTAGCGAGGTCTCAAAAAGTAAAAAAATGGGCTGGGGGTGCAGCTCAGTGGTCCAGCACTTGCAGAGCATGTAAACGCGAGGCCCTGGGTTCAACTCCCAGTACCACAAAAAAAAAAAAAAAAAAAAAGAAAGAAAGAAAAAAAAAGAAAGAAAAGAAAAAGAAAAAGAAAAGAAAACCCTATGAATAGCAGAGAAGCACTGACATAGTGCTGGGCATAGCACAGCATTGGGGAGTGCTTCGTTCTGCTGTACATAGGGTCACTATGAGTCAGACCTGACTCAATGGCACCTAACGACAACAACAATTTTATAACTATCTTTCTACTTGTTTTTCCCATTCTTAGAAGTCCCCCCAGTTCTGACTCACCCTGGACATGCTACAGACACCTGGGATGTAGACTTGGAGTCCACCAGCTGGTACACACGCCTCACCCTTCCTGAGCCTCAGTCTCCCCAGCTGTGGAAGGGAAAGAATGTTCTCAGCTTGGGTGGAAGTAGCTTATCATTCCCTAGAATGGAGGCTCCCTGTGCCACCACCCCCTTTGCATCAGGAAACTTCTGGGAGTCCCTTCTCAGAGCTGCTGGCATGGCGGTGCAGCCACAAGGTAAGTGCAGTGGTGCGACGGGCGTGGAGTTCTGTGTCGCCACCCCTTGGAGGTTATGAAGCAGGCATTCCTCTGTCCCTCCTTCCCACGCGTCAGCCAGACTCAGATGTCACCCAGGCCCACGGGGCAGTGCAGGGCGGCTGCCACCTTCCAGGAACCACCCAGGCTGGGAGAGTGTGAGCAAGAAGTGCCATCCACCAGCCAAGCTGCTCACCTCAGCCCCGCGGTTCAGGGTGCCAGGAAGAGCACACAGGAACTCCACAACACGAGGGGACAGAGCCCAGTGGCGTCAGTGACCGCTGAGGGTTCCCTCAGAAAGCTGTTGCTCAACCAGCATCTGGGCATCTGGAGAGTGCGGACAGAGTTGCATCCACTCAAACAAAAGGAAAGTGGTTATTTCCGAGTTCAGTAGTGACTGGACCCTGCGGGGGAACCCATGGTCCCTGTGACCTGGGGGAGCCGCATTGTGAGCCTGCTGTGGGAGTCGGCCCTGGTCACCCCCAACCACTCTGAGGTCCGTGGGAGGGTCTGGGCCCCTTTCATGTTCTTTCTCTCCAAGCCCCCATTGTTGTGAAGTTTTGCCATCTCTAAATTATGTCTAAAAATACAGAAAAATAACAATAGCACCTTATTGCATCTTAAGTTTTACAAAAGATTGTCTCCTGCAGGGCAATAATAACAGGCATTATTGAGGTCAGAGAGTGAATACAATTTGTGCATATTGTTTCCTGTTTCTTAGGGCTTTGGCTAGGGCTTGATGCAGTTACCACCATGTCGCACGCTAACATACCAGAATGTTGGGAGTTTTGATCTTCTTCACTAAGGGCCCTGCGCGAATCCAGCAGGACTGGGCGAGGCCCCGTCTGCTTCCCTCTCCATGCCCTGCTCAGCCTCTGCATCACAACCCCAATCCCACCAAGGGCTTTGACCCTGGCTTCGTAGCAAGGGTCTCATTAGCAGGAGAGTGGAACAGGGGTCCAGGCCCCGGCAGATCCTGCCACGCAGCCCAGGTTTCAACCCTCTGTCCAGACCCTCCCCACAACAAAAGGCACAAGCTGTGTGGGCTGGAGAAAAGACTAAAGGATCTTGCAGAACCCAGACATCTTGAGGAACAGTTTTTTATCCAATCAAACAGTAGCTCTGCCTGCTATTTTCTTTTTCTTTTTTTTTTTTTTTTTTTTTTGGTGTTACTGGGGGTTGAACCCAGGGCCTCTCACTTGCATGCTCTGCAAGTGCTGTGCCACTGAGCTGTGCCCCCAGCCCATTTTTTCACTTTTTGAGACAGGGTCTCGCTAAGTAATGCAGACTGCCTCTGGTCTCGAACTTGCCATCCTCCTGCCTCTGCCTCCCGAGCCGCTGGGATTACAGGCGTGCGCCACCACGCCCAGAGACTTTTATTTTTCTTTTGCAGTACTTGAGGGTTGAACCCAGGGCCTCGCACATACTTTGCACGTGCTCTATCACTGGGGGCACCCCCAGCCCACTTTTTATTGTCTATTTTGAGTCAGGGTCTCACTGAGTTACACAGACTGCCTCTAGCCTCAAACCTGCGATCCTCCTGCCTCCGCTTCCCGGCCACTGGGATTACAGGCTCGCGCCACCCACCCAGTTTATGCCTGCTATTTGAAGTGAGTAAAAGTAGAAAAATAGAGGTTTGTGTGGACTTTAAGAGATCAGGTGTCTTCACATTTACATTGGCCACCGAAGCTCCCCCAAGCTGCTGACCTCTCCTCAGGTATCACTGACTCCTCTGACAGGCAGCACAGCGCTCGTATTATTCCAGGACATGAGCTGAGGGCCAGAGACACGGGGGAGGCAGAAGGAGAGGCAGGGTGAGCTTGGGCAGAGGCCACGGTTAAAATCCCCTGATGCTGGTCATGCCGTGGCAGCTGCCAGAGACGACAGCAGCGTTGAGCTGGGCACAGCTCCATGGCAAAGCACTTGCCTGGCATGAGCAAGGCCCTGGGTTCAACCCAGTGCTGCAAGAACCGAGAGAGGGAGGAGGGCCAGCACATTCCACGTCCCAGGTACTGTGCTCAGTGCCTCACATGCATTATGACGGCCCAGGAGGAAGAGACGGCAGTGTCCACCATGGCTTAGGGACACCAAGCATCAGGTCCAAAGGTGCCAAGGTGGAGGAGAAGAGAGGACCACAGGCCGGGCCGCCTGACCAAGCACAAGCATGGTGGCTGTGGGGGCCGGAAGGCCCAGACGACAGGGGCCTGGGAAATGCCCAGAAGGAAGAGGAGGCCCATGTCCTGGGCCAGCAGGAAGAGAGAGCCCACCAGGAGTCACTGGCAGACTGTTGCTGACGCTCCCTCAAGAGCAGGCCTGACCCTGGGAAGCCACAGAGAGGACATGGAGTCAGGACCCAGCTTGAGCCTGAAGAAGGCCAGGGTCCCCCTCACTCTTTCGTGTGGTCGGAGAAGAGGCCCCTGACAAACCTGTCCAGAAATCTGCTGGGGGCTGGCTGTGGAGGTGACAAGGAGAAGCCACCAGGGAGACGCTGAGACTACACGTGGAGGGAGACCCAGCCCCACTGGCCTGCGGTGGCATGCAGACCCCTGTGGCACCCACAGGGATCCCAGGAGCCACAGGCATGAGGCACGCGGGTTCCGAGCTACGCCACCAGGTTCACAGGTTCACGTCGGCCACGGGGAGCAAAGGGCTCGGGGCGTAGGCAGCACACAGGGGAGCCGCAGGACCGCATGGGAGGGAGCGGATGACCCCAGGTTTCAGGGCTGCCAGGTCAAAGCGTGTCTCCTCCACGGAGGCCGCTGTAGCTGTCGGCTGAAGGAGTCCAGTGAAGTCACCTGTCTGTCCCACTCTGCAGGAGGATGATAGACGTGGAGGGGCGATGATGCTGAAGCCCGAGGTTGGGGGGGCTCTGCCTGAGGATGGGGGGACTGGCTACTGGCCTTGTAGACAGAGCACACAGCCACCCCAGTCCTTCAGCTGAGGGGCACGTTTCCCTCTTTGCCCAGATGGCCGACCACGGGATAGGCCACCCCCAGAGGTGCTCAGGGGCAGGGCCCCAGGCAGCAGCCCCATTGCCGGCCCACAAGCTCCCACTCTGGTCTGGTGAACCCGATGGTCAGGGGCGTCGTCCCAGGCTGCTGGCCTCCCACCTCCTGGCATCCCCCTCAATGCAGAAGCCACGGGTGCAAGGAGACGGCAGGGGCTGAAGGGCCCGGCAACGCCGAGGCGGAATTACTCTGTCCAGTGCCTTCTGTGGGACCCAGGACTCTCCGTATCTGGGGAATCCCATGGCATAGCGACACACAGAGGGCATGGCCGTGGTCTCTTCACGTGTGTGAGGAGCCGGTTGGCAGGGTCACAGCAACATGACCCTAGGCAGTGAATCTTATGGCGTGGAAACAGCAGAAAGGAGACGCGGCACATATCGTGGACATATCCCCGGGACCCGGGCTCACAAGCAGAAAGAAGCCAGCACTGATCAAAAAGGTGACCAGGCCACTTGCTTAACAAAAGAGACGGCAGCCTTTTATTGATTTTCTGACGTGGACTAATCTGATCACTTTCCATTAATTATGGGCTCCGTTTCAAAAGATGTTCTTCTTCTCGTGCAAAAACATCCTGGCCCTGTACTGTGCGCTGACAGGCGGTCAGCCGTGCTCAGGAACTGCTGGGTCGCTCACCGTCTCGCATAAACGTCCCAGCCTCTTGGTTTGGTCCGAGCCTTATGATGAGGCTGAGGGACTGTCAGTGCTTGTTGTTGTTGTTGTTGTTGTTAGGTGCCGTTGAGTCGGTATCCGACTCATAGCAACCCTCATAGGGTTTTCAATGGCTGACTGTTTCGGGATTGCCTTGGGAGTGGATTGCCAGGCCCTTCTCCCATTTTTGCTGGGAATTGAACTCGGGACCTCAGAGATTGCAGTGCAGCGCTCTACCAACTGAGCCAAATCCCAGCTCTTAAGCTGCCAATAAAGCATGGGGTGGGGTAGAAGAGACACATATTCACTGCAGAGAGCAAGCCATCCCTGTGTTACAATTTCACACAAAACACCTTCAAATGATCAGCCTGTCCACATGCAGAGCTGAGTAGAGTCTGACTCAAAGGGTCAGGCAGCAAAAGGGACAGAAATGACAGGATGACAGAGATGCCAAGCCTCTCATCCCAACTTAGTTACCCATAAGATATCCGTAAGCTCAAAAAAATAGTTCTTTCAGCAAAACTGGCCTTCAGGTTCTTGCAAATTAACCCAGGCAACTGTTATCATAACCCACCCACCCGAGGCGTGATCTCCCGTCAAGCTAGTGGGAAGCTAACAGTGTGACCTCTGAAGTCAGAGATTTGTAAATCAGCCATGAGGAAGTGTTGTGGCTTTTCTCCGTCAGATTGTCTGACATCTGAGTTGTTTCTGGGGCTCAAGGAGGGCAGTTTATCGGATGAGGATTTTCCTCAGCAACAGCCCCGCTGTCTTTTATTTTGTTTGTCATTTGTGTAGCCACTTCACACTCCACTAGTTTTACCTCCATTTAGTCACAAGTGGCTCCTGGTGTGTAAACATTCTGGCTTTGTGGCTTAATCTGGTGTTTTATGACAAAGCTATTGAGATCCTGCTTCTATTGGGTAGCAGGTTGGAGGCCAGTGTTTATTTGCCCTTGTCTGTCCCTCGTAGTAGTCCCTACCTATCTCAGGATGAGCCAGGCAGATGGAAGTCCATCGACTTTACAAGCCAGGTTTGGGTTGTGTATATAGCAGTTTTCCACTACTATAACGAGACACCTGAGGCTGGAAAATTTATAAAGAGAAGTTTGTTCCGCTCAGAGCTCTGGAATCCTAGAGTCCAAACAGTGTGACTCAGGCTCTGGCAAGGGTCCCCTGGCAACATCTTGTCCTGCTGGATGGCATCATGGCACGAACCTAGGAGAGAAGGGAGCTCACAGGGTGGGATGAAGACAGGGTGAGGAGGAGCCAGCTCTTTCTTTCTGTGACAACTCTATCTCAAGAACTCATCATAGTCCACAGGACTTCCTCGGTCTCTGCTGAAGAGTTCTCAGCAATTTAAGGGGACAATGTCCCACTAAACACCACCTTAAAGATCCCCATCTTACATATTACCATATGGGGGACCAAGCTCTAGCCCATCCAAACCACACCCAAACAAGGCGTAGTACGGAAACTACCCCACCACTATTAGTGCGGAAAGAAACAACTAGTGCAGAAGCCACATCAAAGCCTGGCTGCAGTGAACTGACTGCCGCCACCTACTCTCTCGCCCCACGATGCCGGCCCCAGAAGCACAGGGTTCCCTGGCACTGAGTCCCCCACAGGTTGTGGACGGGAGCATCTTAGAAATCCAGGCTTGCAGCAGGGCACGGTGGCGCATGCCTGTCATCCCAGCAGCTCGAGAGGCGGAGGAAGGAGGATGGCAAGTTGGAGACCACAGGCAGTCTGCATAACTTAGCGAGACCCTGTCTCAAAAAGTAAAAAAATGGGCTGGGGGTGCAGCTCAGTGGTCCAGCACTTGCAGAGCATGCAGGCGTGAGGCCCTGGGTTCGACCCCCAGTACCACTAAAAGTAAAAAAATTAGAAATCCAGGCTTGCAAATGCACCTAAGGGTGATGGGGAAGTGCCTGGCCCCTGGTTCGGGGCCCAAGGGGCATCTGCCGGGGAAAGGACCCTGTCCATGGGACTCAAGCTCTACAGGTGCCCAGCCTGAACCAGAACCAAGCTCCTCAAGGATCTGGCTGTGGGTCAGAGACCAGCGGGGAGGACAGGCCCAGAAATCTAGCAGCCTATGGGAAGGACGGGGGGTGGAGCCCTCCAGGCCTAGGAGCACTGCTGCCTCTCCATGGGGTCAGCACTAAGTTACTCCAGTTCCCCCCACCCATCACTCCTGCCCCCAGGGGAGTCTGAGGCTCTGTGTGGCACCAGTCTTTCCTGCAGAGTAGAGGGCCCCTGACTCAACTCCCTGGGTTCTTCCCGTAGCTATCCCTGCCCCCTGCCCTCCGCAAGGAACGTCTCCCTGCCCAGACACCAGCCGAAGCATCTGTCGTGGCCAGCTGGAGAAGTTAAGCAGCTAATTACCTCGGCATGCCTCCTGGAGAGCTGCTATTAGGTGCTGATTAATTGCTTCCAAAGTATATGCTGAGTGACATTGAAACTGACAGAAAGCATGCCACCGGCCAGACGTGGGAAATAAGAACGGTCCTCCACCATGCAACCACCACCCTGCCTCCCGTGTCCTCCCACGCAGGATCATGGAGGAATTTCAGGACAGCAGGGCACTGATGTCAGCCTGATCCCACGGGGTGGCAGATCGCCTGTGGTTGCCTGGGCCGGCACTGCTCCCCACAGCACAGCCTCCGGAGGAGATGCAGAGCCGATTCCAAGATGAGACCCCGCCCGCACCTCTCCTTCCAGCCCAGCTCCTGTAAGTCTTCCTTAGATATGGGAGTCCTTGCGGGTTTTCCTGTGGCGTGCAGCTGACCCCCACATGCGGCTTGTCTCCCATGAGCAGCGCCTGACAGCCCAGTGAGGGTCCTTCTGCAGGGCACCCGAAGCCAGCCAGGGCCCAGTGCCAGCTGCCTGGGCAGCTCCATTTTGGTTCAGGCTGTGCACCTGTACAGCTGGAGTCCCGTGGACAGGGTCCTTCCCCTGGCAGATGCCCTTTGGGCCCCCAACCAGGGGCCAGGCACTTCCCCACCACCCTTAGGTGCATTTGCAAGCCCAGATTTCTAAGGTGCTCCCGTCCACAGCCTGTGGGGAACTCACATGCTGGCCCTCGTGGGCCTCACAGGCCTGAAGAAGGTGCCCCTTGGCGTTCTAAGCCAGGGCAAAATGCAGAGGCCCCCAGTGGGCTCCCCTGGCTTCCCCCTGTGCAGTTCGAGGGCCAAGGATGTGTGGCCATTTCTTGCTGCTCACAGAAGGGTGGGGGGCACAAAGGATATTATCCGTCCCGTTCTTGGTCCCCAAGGTCAGCTGCACCCCATGAGCACGGGCCCCATCTCGTTGTCTGTCCCAAAGGGCGGGCTGAGAAAGGCTGAGTGTTCTCCACACTGCGCCCACTGAGGCCTGGCTGGCGTGAGGGCGGCGTGCCAGCTGGCCAGCCTCCTTCCTTCAGCCGCCTGCCTTCCACAGCGTGGAACGGCGTCAAGCCGGATGTTTCCTGCTTAGCCCGTTGGCTCTGGCACATTCAGGGCTGCAATAGCTGCTGGGTCCCGAGGGAGCTGGGGCTTTGGAGAAGCCCACCCCACACTGAAGGGAGGCCCCCACCACAGCCAGGCCACCAGGACCTCCCCTTCGGGCCTGGGCCTTCCCCTGAGAGCAACAGGCCCTGGGCCCCGCAAACACACACCTGGTGTTTCTTTGGTGCCTAATGCAACTGTGTAAAAACGTTTATACCAGCAGCAGAAACCTCACAGGAAGCCGTCTAAAACACACAGCGAACAAAACTTCATTGGCCTCAGACTGAGGTGGTGCACGGTGTTCCTAGGAAGATAATACCATAGCCGACAGAGCCCCGGGGCCCAGGTCCCAGCTGCCGGTGCTGGGGCCCTCCCTGACCCCTTCTCTGAGCTCTGATGAGCAACGGCTACAGATCTAATCGGGGTTTCCCCTCTGTGGAGGCGACTTCTATCTCTGGTTCTCTTCCCACCCGCTCTGTTCTTGGTCCTCAGAAGGCAGCATAAGTCTTCCCAGCGTTTAGAATAAGTCTTGCGAGGCGGGCGCGGTGGTGCACACCTGTAATCCCAGCAGCTCGGGAGGGAGGCAGAGGCAGGAGGATGGCAAGTTGGAGACCAGAGGCAGTCTGCGCAACTTAGTGAGACCCTATCTCAAAAAAGTAAAACTGGGGGCACAGCTCAGTGGCACAGCACTGGCAGAGCATGCAGGTGCGAGACCCTGGGTTCAACCCCCAGTACCTCAAAAATAAGAAAGAAAGAAAGAGAGAGAGAGAGAGAGAAAGAATAAGTCGTGCGGTCACAGGACCCTACACAGGTTACACAAGCTCTGCGCCTCAGTTTCCTCCTCAGTAAAAGGGGAGATGACAGCTGCTGGGGATGGATTTGTCCCCCCACACCCCCGAGTTCACACGTGGAACCGCTAACCTGCCACACACTGTATCCGGAGGTGGAACCTTTGGCAGGCTATGGGATGGGATGCGGTCACGAGGGTGAGGTCCCTGAGGTGGGACTAGAGTCGGAAGTCTCTCTCTCCAGTGTTCTCAACCACAGAAAAGCCACGAGAGGACACGGCAGAACGAGGAGGAGGCCCTCCCCGGCTCCCCTTGAACTTGGACCTGTGAGAAACATAGCCGCTGGAAGCCACCGGCCCCTGCAGGTTCCTGAAGCCGCCCAGGGGACCAAGACAGTAGCACTGACCCTGCAGGTGCTGTGAGGCCTCAATGGGTGGATCCAGAATGGGAAGTAAGTGGAGTCAGGTGGGGGCATTTGTGCCTGTTGCCTCTTTTAACACGTGAGGTCACGCAGCCCCCAGGGGTCGCGTCTCTGAGGCGCAGGGCTGCAATCTGAGTTCAGGTCTTCGGCTCCAAGCTGCGGCTCTTCCCACTGAACGTGTGACTTCCTTTTAATAATGTGGCTCTCTCAAATACACTGTCAGACTTGTGAAAGAACACTGACAGTGACAAACCTTCCCCTGCAGGGCCTGGGGCGGTCGCCTGTTCCTAGCTGTCGGTGTCTGCAGTGCTGAGCGGCGGCTCCTCGTTGTTGCGCACGTGGGGTTGTGGGTTCCATAGTTTTCTCCATCCCCGCCGCCTTTTACAAGCTGACAGGATCAGTGCCCAGGAAAGGAGAGCTCATTAGGGATGCGGAATAGGGAGACAGCCTGCAATATCAAGTGTCGGAGGCAAAGTGAACGAGCCCTTCAGAACGTTTCAAATCAGCAGCGCCGGACACATTAATTATTAACCGCACTGTGACCTAAATGAATCTGAGACGCAGGCTCCTTTTAGACACTGCTTGTCACACATCTCCTTCCTGTGGCCGCCAAATGGCTTGAGAGCAAAGGGAAGAAGACGCTGTCTTTCAAGTGCAGTTATAACCCAATAACCACGCAAATTAGCTCAGTCCACTCTGAGCCTGTGAAAACGCCCCGGACTGCAGCGCACCATGGCCTTCGCCACTTCTGAAGGCCCCCCATTGTTAGGAAGAGCGATGGGCCGCCTTGGGGCCAGGAGGTTAGAGCGACTCCTCTTTAATAGTAGAGCTTCTTACTGTGGCCCGGCCCTCTGTGACTGTTAAGACTGTCAGGAAGATTGCTGTGGGACATTGACCAAAGAGATCTGTTGTGAATAGGCAAATGACAGCTGAGTGACATCAGCCAGAATAAATCGCACTTGTCCTTGCTGATAAATTTAACCCCTCCACCCCCAGCCACAGATTTGTGCCAGCTCAGCAAACCCCTCCCCTTTCGTGTTTGCAGCGATCTAGAATCCAGTGATTGGATCCTGAACCTAAGTAGAGGATCAGCCCTGGCGACCGCACCTCAGAGGCCTGGGTTTCTAACTTTCCCTCTGCCGTCGGCAGGAGGAGGACCAGGAAAGGCCGGAGTGCAGCCCTCACCAAGTGCCTTCTCCCTGTGAACGTCCACCAGCTCGCCTCTGCCACCGCAGCCCACAGAGCACAGCGCCCTGCAGAGTGCCCCGGTGCTCAGGCGAGCGTGCTGGGAAGACTCTCCTGTCCCCAGTCAGCCAGCCCCGCGGGCAGAGCCCCTGAGCTGGGGAGAGGCGCGGCCAGCCCACCTCCCTCGGGATGGCAGAGGCCTGCCCCTCGCACTGTGTGCCTCCGTGGAGTCCTCGCAGTGGGCAGGGGCACAGGTGGGCCCGGGCATCTCCAGGGGCAATCTTAACGCTTCCCGAGGCCCTGGGGGAGGGGAGAGGCTCTCCTCCATGGCCTGTGCCCTTCAAATATGAGCTCACCAGAGGTTTAGCTTTGGAAATGCCAGAGCTGGGGCCCACCAGGCAGCCCCTCCTCCTCACAAACCCTTTGCCCCCAGAACAGGGCACAGGAAGTTAGAGGAGAGGAGGAGAGGAGAGGGGAGATGGGGCTGCTCTTCTCTGAGCCACGCAGAATGTTCCCTTGCCTCCCCTTGACTTGCAGGCTACACAACAGCCTGTGCTAACAACCCAAGAGGAGCCCGGCTCAAATACCGTGGTGGAAATGTCACCGTTTAGGGGACTGGCTTATTTCCTCTAAATTGTGATGATGAGAAAGGTGCTGTCAACTCCCTTGTTTAGGGAGCGTTCATTTGCATATTTCTCAAATTTCACATCACAATGAGCTGGGTTTTGTATTTGATTTGCATCACTTAAGGGGAACAAGGACGTTCTTAAACGGCCGGGCCAGCCATTGGCTGGTGGGTGCAGGTCCTTGCTGTCTGGCGATGAGCTACTCTCTCACGCTAATGGCTCAGCATGGGTGTAAATCTTCCCAGGCCCAGGAGCCAGGATGGCCGGACAGTGTTCTGAGATGGGCAGCTGAGATGTAGGGAAGAGGGTGCACACTTCCTCTCTGCAGCAGGCTTGCACTGCGTGACCAACCTGCCTGCCTGTGGGCTCAGGGCCTGACCTTTGCAGGCGAACGTCAGGGACAGGAGCAGCATCAACCCTACTGTCCCTGGGTCTGCAGGAGCTGCCACGTCCACCCTCCACAGAAGCTCGGCCTCGAGACCGGGGCAGCAGGACCTTCGGAGCCGCTCCGAGACAGGCAGGGGGATCTCTGCTGTCACTGCAGCGTGTGTCACTGAGGTTGTGTGCGAAACAAAGCCCTGCAGCAGCCTGAGTCTCCACAGGTGGAGCCCCAGAGCAAAGGGGGCAGAGCAGGGGCCCCTGCGGTGCTTATGAAAGCAAGAAAAGCGTACATTATGTGAGAGTCACTCTGCGCTGCTGGTCTGCCTTCTTCAGGCTGTGACAGTGCTGAGGGTGAGACGGTATGTAGCTCTTTGAACCCAGCATCACTGGGTTGG